>SADC01000843.1:0-109106 GCA_004194705.1 Ditylenchus dipsaci | reverse complement strand
ATTTCAGGTTTTTAGCAAACCAAATCAGTTTATGCCTTTCTGAAAATCCCGCAAATTTGAACGTGGATCCCGACAGGATCCAGAAATTTTTCAGCGAAAATCCCGATCGCCGAAAAAATTTTCTGCTAAAAAATCCCCGCCCACGAAATCCGCCCGAAGGCCTCTTTTCCATCACTAATGATTAAACTGCGGTCCCAAATTTGGAACGCAGTTAACATAACGTAACGCACAATTTAAGAACTTGGTTTTGGGTGTTATTTTTTCGCCGTAAGTGCCCCGCCAGTGCGAATATTTTCCAACTTCAGCTTTTAAGATGCTCGACGATACATTTTCGCTTTTCGTTGGCAGGTTCCTCAGGGACTGCGGTGCAGCTTTCGTATACCCAGTTGATCTGTCTAAAGACTCGAATTGCAAAATCAACGTTATGTGCCGCACTCCAAGGAAATTAATCGTACAAAAGCAGCTTCGGATTGTTTCATGAAGGTGGTAAAATTACGGCAAGTCTAACCCTCAGTTCTAATAAATCACTTTTGTGTCAATAATAAGTTTATGTAGGAATTTTCGTCTCTATCGCGGTTTGCTCCACAAATAATCGGAATCTCTCCTGAAAAAGCTATCAAACTGACGGTGAATGATGTCGTTAGAAGGCAACTCACGTGTAAAATCCAACTGTACTTTTTTAAATTATACTAAAAAAACGTTTAGTTGATGGCCGCATTCTCAATTCCGTGTGAAATAATTTCTGGTGCATGTGGTGGAGCTTGTCAAGGTTGTGATTTTCTAGACATTTTTGACATCACACTACTTTTCTTGCTCAGTGATTGTAACAAATCCTCTGGAGATTGTGAAAATCCGTTTGCAAGTCGTCGGAGAAGTTCTTGAAAGCCAAAGGTCTGCAATTTTGTATTTTTGCTCCCAGCTATACGGCACTGCTTTGTGTTTAAGGTTAGCGTGCGTTTTCTGTTATTAGAGAGCTAGGCTTTGTTGGTTGTACAGTGTAACCGCTTTTAATATTTCACGACTTTTTTTTTCATTACGAATTTTAGAGGATATCGGCTTGTACTATGCGAGACATGGGTTTGTTGTTTGCTCGTCTAATTACTCTAGCTTTTTTTGCTTGTTCAGGTTTCACGGTATATACTTTCCGGTTTACGCTCATGCCAAAATCGCGACTGCAGATAAGGAGTTTTTGTGTAATCATAAAATGTTTTTTGACGGTTTCGTTTGCAGGGTTTCAACAAACTTTTATCGCTCTTTTGCTCAGCATTCATAGCAGGTATTCCGGCAGCAGCATGTGTTACTCCGATGGATGTGGTCAAAACCCTTTGCAAGTCATCCTCGCGATGGTCAAACGACTATTCCGGGGTTATTGATTGTTTCGAAGGTGATTCCTTAATTTCTCACTATGTCATTTTTCCATGCGAACCGTGATCGCACGCGAAGAGGGGCTTTATGCTTTTTGGAAGGGAACGCTCCCCAGAGTTTGCCGGTCCAGTCCTCAGTTTGCAGTCACTCTCCTCGTGTACGAAATGCTCCAAAAAAGTTCTTGTAAAAGGCTTGAAACGAATACTGTCCTAGAATGTCTTGTTAACTGTTCTTTGTTGAATCACGTTTATTATGACTATTATTGTTATGTGAAGTATGTATATGGATAAAAAAGATGGGTCGATGTGGAGTACTCTTTTCGAAAGATTTATGTGCAAATTCCTGTTCTCAGAGTGCGGTCATTTAAAGTGAAAGAACCCTTTTCATGATCCATGCACTTTTGATACTCTTTTTCCGAGGGATTGAATTTTTATTTTTTTTCAATTTTTCAGTTGTATTAGCGTGTTTATCTAATGACCTTTAATAAAAATGTGAAAGTCAGAATATTTTGCAAAAACGTGGATAGATGGGAACCTACTACGCATGCCCATCTACAAAACACCCAATTTTTTTTAAACCATTCCAAAATTGCTTAGTCTGGCACGAAAAAATGCACCGCGATATTGCGAGTTCTTGTTTATCGCAGAAGTTTCGATTAAATAAAGCGAAATCCATTATCAGAGATAAAGGGCTGTTTGAAAATTACACGCCTTAGAGTAAAGATCACGCCCTAGAAACCAAATTGGTTCAGAAAGAAACCAAAAGAACCAAACGAAAAATATTATTTATAGGTGAGTTTACATCAGGGTGGCATACTTGGCGATTACCTCAGCCGTCAGCCGCTGAGTTCTGAAAATTTTCTCCAGCCGCAGTTTGGTACAAATTTATCTCAGCCGCGCGTCTCAGCCGACTGATGGCTGAGTTCAAACTCCGCAGCTAACTTCAAATTTAACAATAAACTATAGCCTTGAATGAATTTTTACTGAAATCATCATTACTTAACTGCAGAATAAATTTTGTTCGGTACTTAAAAATTAGTGATGAAGCGGGACGGGACGGTCCCGAAAAGTCCCGTCCGCCGAAGAAATTTTTGCCAAAGTCGTCCCGTGGTCCCGAAACTTTCAGAGTAAAAGTCCCGGTCCCGAAAATCGAAAAAATTCGGGACTTTATTTATTATTTCATTGTCAAGAAATTTACACATTTTAGCTTTTTCGCCAATTTATCATTATTCTTCTTATCAATCTTTTGCTTTCGTGCAATTTTTCTCTTGTCTTTCGTCTTCTTCGTCTCTAGTCTTTCAAAAAGGTAGGTTCAATCAACTCAACTTTATTAAAAGCAAACGAAGGTTCATTTCCTGTGCTAGCGAAAATAGCTCGTCGCTACTTATCAGCTCCAGCTACAAGCGTACCAAGTGAACAGCTATTCTCGTGGCGCGGGTGATGTATACGACTACAGGCGTTCAAAATCTTCTCGAGAGCATGCGGACAATAATTTTTTTTTGAACAAGAATCTACGCGTCGTTAATTTCAACTACTAGCTCTTGTGATGTAATATTGTGAAATGAAGTTTCTTTGAAACAATGTCATTGTTACAATGCTTTTACAGTCAACTCTCGATAATCCGTCACCGCTTGGGACCGGCCGTGGGTGACGGATAATCAAGAGTGACGGATTAGCTAATTATTTAAGGCAGAACCAAACAAAGTGTCACGAAGGTGACGGATTATCGGAAGTGACGGATTAGCGAGTGACGGATTATCGAGAGTTGACTGCATTAAAAGTCCCGAACGAAACTTTTCTGGTCCCGGCAAAATTTTTGAAAAGTCCCGGTTCCGGTCTCGAAATTTTTTTCTTAAAAGTCCGTCCCGGTAGTCCGAAATTTCGATATTTCCATCACTATTAAAAATTGTCAGAAAAACCGTCAAAAATCTATAAAAAAAACATAAAAATTCGGCGCTTACTCGGTATATATAGGTATATCATCAACTCGATACAAAATTTGACTCGATACATCAACTCGATACACTATCGACTCGATAACATCAACCGATACACTGTTTTGTAAAATTTCGTCATAGTCATTATGGAGGGGGGGGGGTTTAAAACTTCGACTCGCTACAATTGTGACTCGCTACACTTTTTGCGACTCGCTACACTTTAACTTTTTTGTCCATTTCACCCAAAAACATGTACTACATGTTCCCCTATCCCTTGCAATGTGGAGTGTGCTGGTCTTGCCGCGAAGCGGCCAACAATTGGTCTCGTACAACATCTGTACCCACATAACAATAGAAAATTCAATCTGTAGCGAGTAGCAATTGTAGCGAGTTGCAGTAGCGAGTCACAATTTGTAGCGAGTCGCAGTAGCGAGTCACAATTTGTAGCGAGTCGCAGGTCGTTCGGAGTGGGATGTATCGAGTTGATGTATCGAGTCGATAGTGTATCGAGTTGATGTATCGAGTCAAATGTTGTATCGAGTTGATGGGCGTCCGTACATATATAAGCGCCCTGCGACCCGAAGGGTGCGTATCAGAGAGTGCTGGCTCTGTCGACAACCCCCGGATCAACCCGGCTGAAAGTGCTTATCCGGCGAGAGTACATATACTTTCTTATACTTTTCTCAAGCTCCGTGCACCTCGAAGAGGGCCTTGAGAGTTAGAGATGCGCGCACTCACTTATCTAAGACATGATTCCGATAAGTACTCTTGTGCACTTTTGTACTTTACGCCCCCTCCCCCCTCCCACCTTTTTCAAGATGTTCTCACTTCTCCATGTGTCAGATTATGCTTGGATATACAGGGTGTCCCAAATATTTTGGAACTTTTCTTTTGGCCATAACTTTTTCTCTAGTGCGATTTTAAAATTCTGTAAACGCAGATCGATTCAGAATTTTATAAGAATTTTTTTGGTATATAACTTGAAAAACACGATTTTTGCTTGGTCCCCCCTGTAGTTTGGGCCTTACCGATCCAGAGGCAACCCAGAGACAAGGACCCAAACCGCAAGGGGGACCAAGCAAAAATCGTCTTTTTCAAGTTATATACCAAAAAAATCTTATGAAATTCTGAATGGATCTGCGTTTACATAATTTCAAAAATCGCACTAGAAAAAAGTTATGGCCAAAAGAAAAGTTCCAAAATATTTAGGACACCCTGTAGAAGTTTAATGGACCAGATATTTTCTTCTCACTATGGTCACAAATTTCAGAGTTACATGTTTGCGAATTTTATTTGTTACTATTTTTCCACACAATAAAGTTATTTACAGAAAATGGATGGGGATGAGGGTCAACTCGCGAAGGGTTTAACTCGCGAAGGTCAACTCGCGAAGGATTTTAAAATTACGCCTTTATGGTATCTGAAACGTTTATTGAAATACTTATTGTCATCATTTTTACCTCGCATTTTCGATCCCCGTTTTTCTTTTTGCATCCTTTGACAATAAATGATTTATTTCCAAATTCCGCTTCCGCTTTCTAAATGAATTTTTTTCTTCTTCATATTTCTAACCAAATTAGGAACAAAAAGATGGCACTCACGACCTACCAAAAGAACATATCTAATTGCTACACTTGGTGGGTAGGTAAGGTAAGAGGGTACATAGGGTAAAGAGTAGCTAGAGAAGAGGTAACTGGTACATAAGGTAGGTGGGTAGATAAGTTATGTTGATGGGTAGGTAACGGTAGGTGAATGGGTGGGTAGAAGGGTAAAAGGGTAGGTGGATGAGTAAGAAGAGTAGGTATCCTCTAAAATTCGTAATGAAAAAAAGAAGTCGTGAAATATTAAAAGCGGCTACCTGTACAAACCAAGAAAGCCTAGCTCTCTAATAACAGAAAACACGCTAACCTAAAACACAAGCAGTGCCGTAGGTGGGAGCAAAAATACAAAATTGCAGACCTTTGGCCTTCCAAGAACTTCTCCGACGACTTGCAAACGGATTTTCACAATCTCCAGAGGATTTGTTACAATCACTGAGCAAGAAAAAGTAGTGTGATGTCAAAAATGTCTAGAAAATCACCAACCTTGACAAGCTCCACCACATGCACCAGAAATTATTTCACACGGAATTGAGATGCGGCCATCAACTAAACGTTTTTTTAGTATAATTAAAAAAGTACAGTTGGATTTTACACGTGAGTTGCCTTCTAACGACATCATTCACCGTCAGTTTGATAGCTTTTTCAGGAGAGATTCCGATTATTTGTGGAGGCAAACCGCGATAGAGACCGAAAATTCCTACATAAACTTATTATTTGACACAAAAAGTGATTTATTAGAACTGACGGGTAAGAACTTGCCTTCTAATTTTACCACCTTCATGAAACAATCGAAGCTGCTTTTGTACATTATTTCCTTGGAGTGCGGCAATATACGTTGATTTTGCATTCGAGTCTTGACTAGATCAACTGGGTATACGAAAGCTGCACCGCAGGCTCCTGAGAAACCTGCCAACGAAAAGCGAAATGTATCGTCGAGCATCTTAAAAGCTGAAGTTGGAAACATATTCGCACTGGCGAGGGCACTGTACGGCGAAAAAATAACACCCAAAACCAAGTCTTTAAATTTGGTGCGTATACGTTATGTTAACTGCGTCCAAATTTGGACGCAGTTAATCATTAGTGATGGAAAGAGCCTTCGGGCGGGATTTCGGGGCGGGATTTTTAGCAGAAAATTTTTCGCGATCGGGATTTTCGCTGAAAAATTTCGTGATCCTGTCGGGATCCCGTTCAAATTTCGGGATTTTCGAAGGCATAAACTGATTTGGTTTGCTAAAAACCTGAAATGCCACGAAAAACATTATTTCTGCCACGAAAACCGGATGCCACGAAAAAACCGTCAAAAAGTAGAGATAGAAAACCGCCACCCAGCGAGATTCCGGGACGAGATTTTGCAACTAGATTGAGACCGGGACCGGCGTTTTGTGAACCTACCCAGCGGACCCCGTACGGGATCCCGGTAAAATGACCGGGATTTCAGTCAGCTTATTCTAAACTGCTACATACCAAATTTTTTACGTATTCTCAGCAAAAAAGCAAAGGCAAAATTTGTTTGCCTTTTTCTGCTTTTTTTACCACTGTTTATGAGCTTTCACTATGATGAACAGTTTTTTCGTTAAGGTGAGCGTGACCTGGAGCATCGGGTTATTCGAGAAGTTATCAGCTGGTGAGGCGGAATGTCACGCATGCCGAAAATTAATCAAAACGACACACTACAGCTCTTTATGTGCTTTGGTGCTCCGTCCAGGACAGTATGGCTAGGCCTGTGTAACATAACTGTCGGAGCACGTTAACTTCTACACAAGAGGCTGCCTAGCGAGAGTTTTCTGATCTGATGATATTCACTTCACTTTTTTTCAGGTATTATTGCAATTCAACAGCTCAAGTAAATCGTGTGACAACAAGTAGTATGGACAGAACACATGTAAAAATGTGTAATTCCCATATTTTTCATAAATAGCACGCTAAACCTACGTCGACGCAATCCACACTGTGTGTATTAACGATTTTTTGCTCTCGATAATACCTGAAAAAAGTGAAGTCAATATCATCCGATCATTAAACTCTCGCTAGGCAGCCTCTTGCGTAGAAGTTAACGTGCTCTGACAGTTATGTTACACAGGCTTAGCCATACTATCTTGGATCAGAGCACGAAGGCACATAGAAAGTGACATCCAGATTACACACAGCTTGAAAAATAAAATAGTTGCCATACAGATAAAATTGTGACTTGACGTTATGTGTGTGCTTGATTTGTCCAGCTGCGTGCAGCTGCGATGCGGAAAGTGTAAGATCCCACCCTGAACCATTCAGAAACACCCTAAACCATCTTAAACTGGTTCAGTGATTCAGGGTACTTAAATACTGGTTGGGAGTAGGTTAAAGTAGTTCTGAATGGTTCAGGGTGAGACTCTAAGCGATTGAGCCGATCAAAGTGGGATTCTTATGCGCGCAATAATATTTTCGTAGAAATTTCCCACCCCTTTCAGTAAACCCCTAAAAAACTAACTTTCAGTGGCTTTTGGCCACTCTAGGGTGTGATTCTGAACAATCCAAGTCATTTTCTGACCAAAGAATTTGAATTTCCGCAAAATTTTGAAAGAGATATTGATTTTTTTGGTGCAAGAAGGATCTTTTTCGATGCGAATTCTTTTCTTTGCGCAAAAATTTTGGACTTTCGGTTTTCTGTTTAATTTTTCAACCTTTTTCTAAAAATGAAAACTTCATCTGGTAGTTCTGGGATTCTAGTTTCTGAAGGAGTATTATTTATTGCATCATCGCTTTTTAAATGATCGGCGAAATCGGAATCCTCACGATATTTGCGACCAGACTGTCATAACAGAATCGATAAAATATTTTGAAAATTGGGTTAAAAAAAGTGTCGGACCATAGGCGGGATCGAACTTTTGGGGGTGCACTAAATCGAGGTTTGACTGTACTCAAAATGACGGCTAGAATCTAGCAAATATTTTAATAGGCTGTAAGTGAAATGCAGCGGTAAAACTGTGAATTTCAACGGTAAATTAATTTTTTTCAACGGTATTTTCAAATTTGCCATAAAACAATGAAATCCAACGGTAAATTTGTGAAATTCAGCGGTAAATTTATCGTAATGTCAACTTTACAGTCCGTTGCCTTATTTGTATATCAATGTTTGTGAATTGTTCAGGCAGAAATAACTTTAGCACTATTTCAGATGCAATCTCAAGTCGGTCAAAGGGCTCATTTCTATGAGGCAAAGGACTGTAAAGTTGACATTACGATAAATTTACCGCTGAATTTCACAATTTACCGTTGGATTTCATTGTTTTATGGAAAATTTGAAAATACCGTTGAAAAAAATTAATTTACCGTTGAAATTCACAGTTTTACCGCTGCAATTCAATTTGAGCCTATTTTAATAATAATAAATTTTCAATCTGATATAAAAATGTTCTAGGAATAATCACAAGTATGTGGCAAATCGGCGTGTTGCGCAAGAAAGTGACGCAACACGCCGATCTGCCACATACTTGTGATTATTCCTAAAACATTTTTATATCAGATTGAAATTTATTATTATTAAAATATTTGCTAGATTCTAGCCGTCATTTTGAGTATAAGATGTCTGCGACCGAAAATAAAAATTGTTCCTGTAGAACCCTATGAAATTTTGTTGCGCGACTCGTGTTGCGCGGGAGTATGAGGGGAGCCTATAAAAATGCTCTTTAGTAGTGTTGGGGACCAGGGTGCGGGCGGGTTTGCGGGCGGTTTTCCAATAATTTTCGAAGCGGGTTTGCGGGGCGGTTTTCAGGAATTTGCGGGTTACCGGGGGTTTGCGGGTTACCCGCGAGTTTGCGGGTTTTTTATACTAATTTATTAAGAAAATGCGCGGGTTACCCGCAGATTTATGCGTACGGGTTTGCGGGGCGGGTTTTTCAATAATTTGCGGGCGGGTTTGCGGGTTTACCGCTCGTTTACCCGTCCGCACCCCAACACTACTCTTTAGTCTCAGAACTCACTTATATTATAAATTCCACTCGAGACAACAAAATTCAGATTCATTTTCTAAAAAAGTCCGGACTGTTTTGAGTTTAAATGTTTGTTTCTCGAGTGGAGTTAAGTTAGCGGGCATTTTTCAGAGATTAGTGGGCAAATTAAAGCGGCTTTGTCGAGGAGTGTCAGACTCAGTGCACGACTTGGTGTACTTTTGGCTGTAATTATTTTTCTTGATTGAGAAAAAAAATTCTGTTGGTACCGCGATGTAGCTATCATTCAGGCCTTCGAAATTAGCCGTTCAAAATCAACATCTGATTGCAAAATTTTGGATGAAAATGCTCAGTCTGACACTGAATTTGACACTAAGTCTGACACTCAGGCCGAGTGTCAGACTGGGAATTTTTACCCAAAATTTTGAAATCAGATGTTGATTGTGAATTGCTCATTTTGAAGTCGTGAAATTTAGCTACAAAACGGTACTAGCAGTTTTTTTTTCTCAATCAAAAAAATACAGCCAAAAGTACGCCAAGTCGCGCACTGAGTCTGACACTCATTGTGAAATCACCTTAAATATTACGAATTTGTGGTCATCTAGATTTTTTTGGTTAATTTTCAAATACCGTATTTCCTTTAATAACTCACCCCCCCCTCAACTTTGAGGACCAATATCTCAGCTCAGAGTCAATATTTTGGGAATCTGTTCATTTCGTTTTCTGAACTCCCACGAGCTTTACCGATTTTCTTTTTTAGATTTTCACCCAAAAATCTCGAGATTGACCGCAAAATTTCCGATTTCTAGGGATACAAAACATAACTCGCCCGGGTTAGTTATTAGAGGAATTAGGGTAGAATTTTTTTGGAAAACTATTTTGTCGCTTGTTTACCATATTTTCAAACAAAACGAAAATACTGACTTTTGAAAATCGCCATAACTCCTAAAATTATGGGTGCGTCTTATAATATGAAACGGAGCGTGTCGTTGAAAATGGCTTGCAATCAACAAATAATTTCGCAATTGAGCGCTGGTAAAGGTGACACCTTACAAGTGGAGTGTAGAAAAACAATTAGTATCAAAACCAGTCTTTGAAGAGCTGGTCGCCCACCATTATCCCAATTACATATTATCCATTCTCCAAAGCTAATACAAAAGAAGGATGCCACTAGGTTATTGGAGTTCTTTTTTAAACTGGCTTTCGATAACCCTGAAGTTGACAATATTTTACGTTAGAAACCGATAATATTATTTTCAGTTCTCTTTTCTCATTGCATTTTTACTCTCTCGGAGAGAGTCTCTCCTCCAAAGCTAAATGAAAATTATTTTGTTTTGGGGTTGGAGAAGAGGTTTGGAGAAGAGACTCTTTTCTCTCTAAGTGTGATCTTTACGTAAAACAAGTGCATTCCAAGAATAAGATCTTCTTCCTCTTTCTACGTTAAGTAGTTTCACTCACCACTTTCTAATGGCGTAATTCCGACAAAGAGCAGTATCGATTCGTCCTCGAACCGTTTTTGTAAAAATAATTATTTTCTCTAAGGGTTTTGAACTTTTTATGTCGGGACAGAGAAGCCTACAGGGTGCGACAAAAACACGGATTTTTTGAATTTATTGCTTTAAATTTTTAAGGGGTAAAACGGAATTTTGCAGCAAATTCTCGTAATTTTGCAGCAAATTTTTGTTTTGCCTTTTTCTCATATTTTTATTTATTTTTCAAGTTGACAACACTACATGTGGCCCTGTTATTCTAGTTTCTAGTGAGGTATTAATTGTTGCAACATCTTCGCAAAATATATCCCAAAAAGGCAAAAGTATGAACCAAATTATTTCCTGACTTGCTTTATGTTCTTGCTTCTTTGGGATATATTTTGTAAATATGTTGCAACAAATGAAACCTCATTAGAAACTAGAATCGCAGGGCTACATAACAGTGTTATCATCTTGATTTTTTTTTTAAAATTATTAGAAAAAGGCAAAACAAAATTTGCTGCAAAATTACGACAATTTGCTGCAAAATTCCGTTTTACCCATTTTTAAGGCATTTCATCCACCAATTTACTACTTTTCACCAGTGATTTACTGATTTATTCCACTAATTAGTAGAGAGAGTTTTCTCTGTATTTTTAAATCGTAAAATTTGTTTTTAAGATCAGCATGTAGCCCTGCATTTCTGGTTTCTAAATAAGTATTAATCGACCCTGTGTAATTAAGAAAAATGAGTTTTGTGAAACAACTCTTTTTTTCATAAAGACGAGTATTTCTTAATACTGGAATGCCTGATTGTTCTAAAAGCACCTTCTAAAGCGGAATTTCACGATGAGCACGATAGTGAATTTTTTTTCAAAAGTCGATATTTGCGGGTCAGCTGTCCCAAGAATCTACCAAGTCACTATTTTCGCATATGCAACTTCTAGATGGCAGATCTCGTCAATTTTTATTATTGAATTCAGTAATTTATAACTAAAAAAAGCGCACAATACAGGCTTTCTTATGAGATATCATTGAGGTACAGTCGACTCTCCCAATAACGAACCCCCAAAAGTTCGTTCCCACCTTGGGTCCGACACTTTTTTTAGCCTGATTTTTTAAAATTTTCCTAGTTCTGTTTTGACAGTCTGGTCCCAAATATCGTAATGATTCCGATTTTACCGATCGTTTTTCAGAAATCCAATTTTTTCCTCTAAAAAAGCAAAAACTCGATTTAAGGACAGGCTTTTTCAAAAATCCTTGTCCTTTAATAGAGTGTTGCTTTTTTGGAGGAAAAAAAAATGGATTTCTGAAAAACGATCGGTAAAATCGGAATCCTTACGATGTTTCGGACCAGACTGTCAAAACAGAACTAGGAAAAAATTAAAAAATCAGGCTAAAAAAAGTGTCGTACCCAAGGTGGGAACGAACTTTTTGGGGGTTCGTTATTGGGAGAGTCGACTATATATATGACAATTTAATGTGAAAACTTTACTCCAAAGAAATAATTGCGTCATTTTTTAAAAGCGTTGTTGATACTTGAATAAGCACTAAAAAGTGTGATAAGGTCGCGTTTTCAGTTACGAATGTATACAATTCGACAGAGCAGGGAAAACTGCACCAGAAAGTACAGTAAAAACGGGCTTTCAGGGTGTCTAGCAAGACTTTCGAAAGAAAGTTCAAAAACGATTTTGACGTAAAACTTTGGTTTTGCTTTAAAACGGCTGTATATGAACTCGTAAAATTTAAACTGGTAAAACATGAGACTCGTAAATCATGAAACTGGTGAAACATGAGACTCTCAAATCATGGAACTGGTAAAAATGCATTTCGAAAACATGGAACCCGCGAAAACGAGTTTTCTAAAACATGGAACTCGTTAATCTGTTTTCTCGCTTATCTATGACCTGTTATGTTTTGTATTGGTGATTGTAAGGCTTGTATATCATGATATCATATATCACAAAGATACCACAACTATTTATCTCTTTCGACAACAGATCTATTTTTTCTTTTCGCTCACTCCTTAGAAATCAACATAGAATGGAGTCTCTCTATAGTGACTCTCTCTAGTCATCTACTGTAGGGGACACCCGCTTCATAGTAGTCGGTTCAATTATTGCACGGTGAGCTTTTTGAGGTTTTTCAGGCAGTACATTGCGAGTTTGAGTTTGTCACCAGCTGTCCTACTTCGTCGACAGACCGAATTCACTCCAGCAATATTGATGGCGATTTGTTGTGTAGGAAGCCGGTCTGAAAATAATTGTCGTTCTGTAATCAAAATACAACTTAAGAAGTCCGAAATTGGTCCCCTTATTTTTCAGTAACAGTCTAGAAGCACAATATAATGCAAAGAGTAAAATGAGGTCAATTTAAGACTCGGAAAAGTGAATTTATTGTTGATCTACAGTCGAACATTGATATAATGACATCCCGATATAACCACATTTCTCGCTGACCAGATGAGGCTAGCCAACAAGAAAATTCATCAAATCTCACCCGCGATATAACGGCCCCCTCAAAAACCGACACATCCAGCTGGTTCCAGGGCTGCCGTTATATCCAAGTTCGACTGTATAAATGCTGACCAGGGTTGTTAACGCCAGAAAATTTTTGAAGCCTTCATCCTCAATCCTCAATAAAAAAAATTTCTCCTTCATCCTCAATCTTCATCCTCAATAAAAAAATTTTCCACCTTCATCCTCATCCTCAATCCTCAATACAAAAATTTTTCTCCTTCATCCTCAATCCTATCCTCAATACAAAAAATTTTTCCTCCTTCATCCTCATCCTCAATCCTCAATACAAAATTTCTCCTTCATCCTCATCTTCAATCCTCAATAAATCAAAAATAATGAAGATCTTCACTTCAATAAATTTTATTCAACAAAATGCCAATCAACCAAAGAACAAAAAAGTCAGATATCAATAAGCGCACTGTTGTAGGTTAGCATCGCCTTCATCTTCGCTTGCTCCCGCCCAGTGTTAATCTTGGATCCTTGGTGTTGTGCACCTTCCACAGCTCCCGTCGCAGGAGTAGCTCAGTAGAGATTGCCAGAAGCTTCGCATTCGGCCTTCACAACTCTGATCAGATGATCCATCTTCGTGAGAAAGATGCCTGAGAAATGCTTGCGAGACTCAACTCGCTATCATTATCGTCAAAGGCGTTCACAGCCCTCTGTAGCACAGCGATTCCGTCTGTTGGGCGAACTCTTCTTTGAGGCGTATTGACCAGAAAATAGACCCATGTAGCGTTTATTCGAATGCACAACTAATTGAGCTATCCAAATAATAACAGCAAACCAATAAAGCACTCACAAATTTCATCAGGGATAACACGGATAGAGTTGAAGCCATCCAATAAGTCGACTGAAGACCAAACGACTGACACGAGAGAATTTCTGCAAACAAGCGCATTACACAAATAATTTTTTTTAATTGCAAATATTACGTCCAGCATGTATACAGAGAACATGACCACCATACGATCGTTCTCACGCTGAGCACCAGAATCGTACATTACGAAAGCGGTTCCATCTACATGATGCCTCCATAGTTCCGGAATTTTCAAGCTCACTGGATCTGTCGCCCCTGAAGGGTAGGATTTCTACAAGTTTTCTGCTTAAAGCAGGCTGATTGTGTTGCTATAATTTTACCTGCACTTGCCTTCTTTCATTGTGAGCTTAATTTTCTTGGCGATTTTCTGGAAACAGAGAACATCTTTATTTGGACGCTGCTCTTGATGGGATTCTCCTTCCGATGCCGACTCTTCATCATTTGGGTTTCCGAAAACATCAACTTCATCTTCATTTTTGCTATCCATATTGATTTGCCTAATAAAAAAAATAATTATGAATAAAGCAGAAGTACAACAGCAACCGCAATAAACCAGCAAAAACAGGTCCAATACATGCGAATATGAATCACAACGACTCCGGTAAGTCGATTCACGAGCTACAAGGATGACAGAAAATAAATTAACGAGTTCCATGTTTTCAAAAACTGGTTTCCGCGAGTTCCATGTTTTCGAAAACTGGTTTCCGCGAGTTCCATGTTTTTCAAAACTCGTTTTCGCGGGTTTCATGTTTCACGAAACTCGATTCTCCAGTTCATTGATTATCGAGTTCGATGTTTTTCGAAATTTTTTTTTTACCAGTTTCATGATTTACCAGTCTCATGTTTTACCAGTTCAAATTTCACGAGTTCATACACAGCCCTTCAAAACCTGGATTTTTGACACCGAATTTGTGTTTAGCGTGGTTGATTTCTTATAAAACTGCCCTTAAGCCTGGTAACAAATTTTAAATTCCGAACAAGACAAAAAAAAAATTCAAAAAATTATATATTTGAATAATTATTATGTTGAGCGGAATTTGAAATTTGACAGTAAGACCATGCTGAACACGAATTTGGTGACGCAAATCCAGGTTTCATTAGCGAAACTAAAGTTTTACGTCAAAACCTTTTTTCGATCTTTCTTTTGAGAGTCTTGCTAAACACTCTGAAGACCCGTTTTTTTTCTACTTTACATTACTTTCCTTCAAACTACTTTCCTACACGGGGTGTCAAACACGTCGAAATTCAAAATCGACGTTGGCGTTCTGTCATTAACAACTTTGAATGGGACCCTTCTTGTCTGCTGTTTTTTTGAAACGACACCTTAAAAAGTTCGTTCTCGCCTACGGTTCGACACTTTTTTTTATTCCAAATTTTTTTTTCTGGTCTTTCGTCAATTTTTTCATTAATCTGGTCCAAAAAGTTGCAAAGATTCCGATTTCGTTCTTTGTTTTTCCAATGTGAGCGGAGATATGAGGTTCATTAGCTTGCTAAAACATGTCAACTTTCATAAAACCACTAGGTTAATTTAAAAATTGACGGCGAATAGAACAACTAAACACACCATAAGAATGCTGAGGAAAATTCTACATTATGACTAGCCAGAAAGTTATTTGAACACGGAATTCGGGATAAAAAGACATTTGAAGTTGGTGACTTGGCTCTGCCAAACTCAAATTCAAACTTTTTCTATTTTTTATGCAGCTGGGTGAAATTTTTTTATCAGTCGATAAAGCAATTCCTGGGCGATCCAGTGATCTATAAATGTTTTATATATGTATGTCCATCAGCAAAGTTGCGAACAAAAATTAAAAGTTGGGCAAAAATAATAGAAACTTGAAAATCTAATCGTTTTTGAATGTTTTTGTCTCGACGAGATAATTGTCGATTTTGCATTTCGACATGTTTGACACCCCGTGCCTACTGTCCGTCAAACATTATACATTGACAACTGAAAACATGGCCTTATCACACTTTTTAGTTTTTATTTAAGTATCAACAACGTTTTTGAAAAAGAATACAATCATTTCTTTGAACCAAGATTTTCACATCAAATTGTCATAAATACTTTGATGATAGTTTATTTGAAAGCCCATGATCTGCGCTTTCTTTTAAGTCATAAATCACTATTATCGATGGTTAAATTTTACGTGATTTGCCCTGTAGAAGTTGCATAAGCAAAAATCATGACTTGGCTAGTTGTTATGGGCGGCTGACCCGCAAATGGAGACTCTTTTTTAAAAAGTTTTCACTATCGTGTTCAGCGTGAAATTTCGCACCAGAAGGTGCTCTTAGGAACATCAGGCATTCCAGTGTTAACCTTTTCTTAACCACAAGGTGGTGCACACTAGCTATAGCCTTTTTAAATTTAAGGACCATGTTCACGCGTTCTTAATTAGTCCCACGCCTATTCAATTTTTTCATAATTGTTGGATTTACGCATGAATTTTTCGATTGGGTTTCAAACGAAACTAAACCTAAAATTAAATTCTAGCCTTGTTTTGTTAGAAACCAAATTAAGAAAACCCTACAGAAGTTCAATGACGAGGAGTTTTTTAGAAATGGCAGGCACCAATTTTGAACACGTGAACATGGTCCTTTAAAATAATTTGTTTCTGTTTTGGATCAAGTCTTTTTCCAGGGTTTTTTTAGCAATTATTGTGCAGAAATGCACTAATTTCAAAACTCCCGGGGTTTAACACGGGAAAGATCATGCCTCCTAAAAGTCTTTTCGGCGCTACCGGAGTATATTAACCCCCCTTAAATGAATTTTGTTAAAGCGTTTCCAAACACCCTATATCGACCTAAAATTCTCTCAGAAGCTCGAAAAAGACATTATTTTTGTGTTCTAGTCAATAAAAAATTGAGTTTTGGGACCACCCAAAAATACCTATTTTGATCTTTTTGAAGGAATTAGAGCTATTTCGGGGTGGGAAAAGACCAAAAATAGATCAATTTAGTGTAAAAAGGAAGATGTTGAACATAGTTTTTTGACTGGAGCCTACCGCATAAAGAAAGTCTGGTATGCATAGAGATGCATGCTTTGCGTCTAAGGTATGTGGGTGTGCGCATCTCAACCCCAAGCAACCAAGCCCCTGCGCCCCCGAAAGGGGCGCCGTCGGCTTAGTAGGTTTGAGATGCGCGCACTCACTCACCTTAGACATGATTCCGAGCAAGACTCTTGAACAAAAATGCATTTAGAGACTATTTTTGCCCAGCTCCAGTGACCAAAACATGATGAAACAGGTAAAAAGTCGAAATTTAAAAGTGTCCAAAACTCAATTTTTTATCGATCAGAACTCAAAAATAATGTCTTTTTTGAACTCCTAAGGCGATTTTAGGTCGATGTAGGGTGTTTGGAAACACTTAAAAAATTGACACTTAAAAAAAAAAAAAAAAAAATTGGAAACACTTAAAAAAAAAAATATTTGGTGGGGTTAGGGATTATACTCCGGTAGGGTCGTATTTTCTTGTGCAAAATTTCACGCTGAACATGATGGTGAAAAAAAATTGACAGAGAAAAAACTCTATGGTGGACAGCTGGCTATTTAAACCGTCAATGTCACGATTTGAGCCTATGCAATTTCAAAGGGGCAAATTGGATCATAATCTATCATTTAAATCATGCTCTGGTTGAAAACAAAAGAAAACTAGAGATAACCTGTGTCAGTTAAAAAGCAAGCTTAAAATGACTTGTTATTTTTCTCTTTTTAAAAAGCAAGCAATGACATCTTATTATTATTTTTATCTAATTTATCGCACGCACATCTTTTTAGAAACAAAAAAATACCGGCATATGGTCTAAAAATGATTGATGTAATAGGTTGCTTATAAAGCACGAGCATTTCCAATATTTTTTGGCTGAGTGAGTTTTTCCTTCTAGATGTGTTTGGCAGGTGGGTTTTGTTACTCCCACTCTTCTTATGTGCTACTTGTTCAAATGTACTTTCTCTTGCTTGGAGATCTAAGGGAAAAGGCATGGATAGGAGAAGATCTTGCAAGCTGTCTTTCTTTCCTCATTTCTTTTTAAACCACCCCCAAATTTGAGTCTACGGATGAAAGGAATCAGAAGCAAAATTTTGAAAGAGTGACTTTTGTTGAGGAAATTTATTTAAAAGCGTTCTTTTCTTCTTCTCCTATCCAGCTCTTCTAAACAAACAAACCTTGGACTAGGGTCCAATGTCGTCAGCTAGCTAGAAAAAATGCAAACACAGCTCGAATAATCCCTAATTTTATTGCTCGGCCTGTCAAAATTGCTATAATTTTTTGTTTTTTTTAAATTTGGATTTGAAAAAATAAAAAATGTTTCCTTTTAGAGAAAACTATGCATTTTCACATTTTATTTTTATTTTTGAAGTTTTCTTATTCTTAATTGCATTAATAATTGGTCTTTTTATAATTCTATTTGTGTCCGCACCAATTTTTAGCAGCGCTTATTTACTAGGGTCACCATCCCAAAAACCGACATTTTTTAATTTTATTATCTTTTACTGTTCCTAAACAGTTTTTATAGGCTAAAAGTGATTTTTTTTAAATTCAAATGCAAGCTCTCAATTGACCAGCATTATCTTAGTATAATGAATCTGTAACAAAAGCACTAGGTCAGAGTACCGAAATTAAAACATAAGAACGCGGTGGATAAAAAAATCAACTGAATTGCGTCTTTTCGCAGATAATTTCTCTCTTTTCATGTATTCTAAAGTATTTTATAGTTTTTTTTAATGTATTCAACAACCTAATAGTTTAGCTTTGAATGATGCTCTTACTTCTGCATAACTTTCAACCTACTTTCATGGCAACTATAGATCTAGAGAACAAATCCTCAAATTCAAGTTTAGATTTGACTGAGAAGTGAGTACTTTAGATTTGAATTGTATTAAAGGGTGGGGGAATATTCATACACGCAGTGCCTAAGTCACAGGTTCGACTATGACTGGCTGCATACCTTTTTTTCTCCTTTTATTTACAAGTTTAGTGTCAAAATGTTCCTCACACTCTTAGTTATCCAACAAAATCACAAGCACAGGCTTTCACACCTACTAGAGTTTGTATTCAAGCTAAAATAGGCTAAATTTTCGAAAACCGATCGTTTTTCGGGTTTTACATTGATTGGTTTCATTGAAATGTTCTGACATTTCTCTACAAGTCACGTTTCATACACTAAAACGTAGCCAAGACTCTACTTTTTTTATTGAAGCTATCGAACAGAGAAAAAACTAATATTTAGTTAGAGCTAGAATTTGAAAAACATCCAACGATACCCAATTCAATGCACTTCCACCCAAGACTGTCCCCGAAATTTGCGGAATTGTTTTAGAACCGGGGTTTTCTTGCAATTTAAATTTACATACAGTTGACGCTCTCTATAACGACTCTCAAGGGACCGGCTAAATCGTTATAGAGATAGAGCGTCGTTTTGACGTAAATGAGGTCGTTCGTGACCAAATAGCTGTTTTTCCGGGTCGTTATAGGGAGAGGGTCGTTATAAAGAGCGTCGTTATAGAGAGCTGAGACTGTAATCATTTACAACCTTACATTTAAAATGTAGCCCTGCTTCTTGGCATCATTTTCAGCATATGGTTGTAAATGACCATGTAAATTAAAATTGCAAAAAACATAAAAATCCTGCCCCCAAAACATACTCTTTTGTCCCTTGGTCAAATCTTTGCTAGCTACCTTGTTTTTCTGAAGTAATTTCGGTGTGTATTTTCCGAAAATCGCAAAATTGCTGACAGCAAAGGAGTGCTGGAAATGGTTGCAATCCGATTGCTCGATGACTTTTGACCCTAGATGACAGTGAATTTAATAAAATAAATAAGTAAGATGTGCACCTCGCGGGATTAGAAAAGTCGACTTAGGGCGATGCTTACATGAATGTCCCTCTTTAAAAAATTGTAAAAAAACTTATAGCTTACCATCCACCTCTGACCAAAGCCCATGGCAGATGGTTTACAAAAATGAACGGGAGAACACTGAACAGCACCAGCAAGATATTTTGGGGTGGAACATTGATAAGAATGCTTTTGAGTTGAGCAAACTGATGGAGAGTGAGCGGGAAAAGTTGCAGAAAAATGAGGTAAGAAAGGGGGCGCATTTTATATTGATTTGAGAATAGTGTTAAAACGGCTTCTAAGTAATTTTTCTTCGCTAAAAACGATAAAAAATCTGTTTTATGACACATGAAATTCCAACATGAAAAACTAAATTAAAAGAAAAACTTTTTTGAACAAAAATTGACCAAAATCTTGATTCGTCTTGGTACCCCAAGGCAAAACTTAAATTTCGGTCGAATTTTTTTTCCCAAAAATTCCCCGTTTTTGGGCAAGACACACAGGTGTAGTTCAGCCTGAAAAAATGTTTTCTTGTAATTTTTCAATTTTTCTTGTTATTTTTGATCTATTTAAAAAGCTTCAAGTCTTACAACCAACAAAAAGTTTCACAAACGTTATTAATCGAAAATAGATAAAATAAGCTAATGGAAATTAATTACAGGAAATGCGAGCCGAAATGTGGTCTAAATTTATTCCATTCCTTACATTAGCTTTATTTTTGTACATCATGTTGAGCATAATTTGGATAGTCTATAACTTTACTGTGTATAGGAGGTAACCATTGAGTTGATAGTCCCAAAAACAAATATTCGAAAAAAAATTATAGGCAAAAGCTCAAATCCTTGGAGCATGCTAAAATTTCTTGGAACTCGTATGATTCTTTCTATTTGTAAGAAAGACTTTTAGAGTAATTTTAGAAGATTACTAAGGGTTTACGAAGAGATGCCAACAGACTCTACTTCAACCACATCTAATATATCCACGGAAATTGTTGTTCCAAATCCAGAACATGATGATCGCACATTCACTGCTTCATCTGATACCGCATGAAAAAGAGAGAGAAATCGTCTCATGTTCGTGAATTGTTAGCACTAGTCTGAATCGTCGAGAAATAAACAGAAAATTGATTACATTTACACACTCGGACTGAATGTATTTGAGCCTCTGGCTACAAAATTGACTTTTGCATTGACGCCCTCAGACAAACGCCATATTTATATGAATCCCACTATGCTTTTATTGATAGAACTTAGAAAAAAGAATTCCTGAATGCATGTATGATCAACAATAATTGGATTGATCTCGCAGACTCCGAGAACTATCCTACGCTTTCTCCAGGACGAGTGTGAATGAGAGTCTTACAAACACTTACTTCGACTTAAAACTTTGTGGTAGGAGGCTCTAAGCCTATTCGTCAACCACAAATTCCAAAGGAACTACTGTCGAATGTGGACCCAAAATTCTATCTTTTTTATTTGTCTTAAATTACTGGAAGCACTGCAAACTACAAAAGTTTAGACCAAATTGTTAATTTATTCATCAAATAAATCATAATCCCATTCACAGTCGAAAACTTGGCGCACATTAATTTCGCCATTAACAGGTACAAATACCTCAGAAACATGTTTCCACAAATAAAACAGAGAATTTGATCCTTTGGTCCGTCTATTCAAAAAGTCGATTTATTTTTTCTGAAAATGGTCGGCCCTGCCCCGAAACACGTTTTTTACACGTTAAAAGTAATAAAACATCAAAAAGAAACATGATTTTGGGGTGTTTTCGGAGGGCTCCGAAAAATTCAGTCCGACCATTTTAATCCTATAAATGAATTCCATCCTATTTCCATACTAAATTCTATCCTATAAATAAAGACCAACTAGAAATGCAAAAGAATAAAAACTTTTGTAGTTTGCAGTGCTTTCAGTAATTTAAGACAAATAAAAAAGGTAGAATTTTGGGGTCTACATTCGACAGTAGTTCCACAAATTCACCAACCGGTAAATTCGTCAACTGGTAAATTCATCAAATAGTAGATTCATCAACTGCTAAGCTCGTCTACTGCCAAGTACTTAAGCCAATATGTTCTTATTATTATTGCTATTAAAAAAAGAAAATAGCCTCTCAGCGAAATTTTAAACGTTTACTGATAAAAAAAACAAGTGTAAGTTGCAATTTGTAAAAGAACGACTTCCAACTGTCGACCAAACTGACTGTCGACCCCAACTGTCGACTATCCCAACTGTCGACTATCCCAACTGTCGACCCCCAACTGTCGACTCTAACCTTCAACTTTAAGTAAAACAATTTGTAAAATTAATTTAACGGGGTCTCACTGTCGACTGCTGCCAAATTTTACACTTCCTCAATAATTCAAAGACACTAAAAAAACAACATGCCATCTTTATTTCAACGACAAACTGAATTTAACTGAAGAACAAAAATAGCAATTTTCACCAAATACTAACATTGGCTGGATTATCTGAATTTGTAAGAGCGTTGTCTTCTTCCTCTGAACTTCCTTCGCTACTTTCTCCAAAGCCCTCTTTCTCATCTTGAGCTGGTTCCGATCGTTCATTGTATCCCATTAGATAGCCAATCTGAAGCAGAAATTTAGCAAGTTTTTGATCAAAGCCGCCATCATCAGCCTGTCTATCAAGAACCATATCGAATTCTTGCTGCGCGAAAAATATTTTGGCGGATAGTTCTGCAGCATCTTAAGATTGCTATCGAGGTGGTTGACGTCCGTGACTGAAATCACTGGCATTTTCTTCTTCTGCATGCTGCAGCTAAACTGAAAGACGTGGAAAAAATTTTTGGATTTTCAATTCTCACCTCTTTAAAGCGGACGATCCACTTACCTAATAGACTGTTCACTCGAAAATGATATCGGAGCTTGCCATGTTAAGACTCAGCTGTGTTAGTGGTTCTTTGCCCCTGCATGCTATAAAGAGAAAAAAAGTCACCGAGCGATATCCAAGTCGTTCTAAAAGCACGTTCTTCCTAACTATTGGAGCTCAAAAATTTTGGGCGCTACTGGCGTCTGGGACATAAATTTGGGTATTTTTACTTGAGTCAAAAAAGTAAAAATTCTAAAGGGGTAGGTTATTGGCTGGTAGGGTAAAATTTTGAATTAAAATTATTTACCCGTAATACCTTACCAGCTCATAAAGTTTTGTTGCGGTATTCTCCAACAAATTGAACGTATCTTATATCAAAGCTTGGATTAAGTTGAGTGAATGGCTCCAGACTTACGGTGGCACTAGCTGAAGATCTCCAATCATCCTGAAAACATCTTGAACTTTTTTTTACTTACGGTACTGAATGAAGAGTCCCTTTTCTCGTAGCTAAATTGGCGAAAACAAATCGAAAATAATTGGTTGTGAGTGATACTTGTCGGTGAAGCGCGTGCTTGACATGAAAAGAACACATCTTAATTTGCGTATTTGGAAACTGATGTCGGAACGTCCTGTAGGAAGCAGGCTCATTATCAAAATGTGCAATCTCAAGGCTAATTTGTCCATTCACATTCAAAACCCTAGCAACTAAAACAAAAAACATGAAAACCAAGAAAAAGATTTACAAGGCCTACGTTCTCGCCACATCTTTCGGTACGTTTTCTTGTCTTTCTTCTTGAGCAAGACAGTGACAAGAGGAAAGAATGGATTTTTTGACAAATCTAAAGATTCGATAGACCTGATGCACTTCCTTCGGCCGAAACTTAAACTTGCCGTGTGCTTTTAGATCCCTCGGTTGCCGTCACACACAATCTCAAGCGACTTCTGCAAGTAATAAATTCGGCGATCGGATGAAAAGATTAGCATGTTGCCGTCTAAAACAAGGTTTAAAAAGCGCTGAAAAAAGACTGACCGGCAAAAAACAGAAGTTGTTCTCCATACTTTTCGCGTTCAGGAATAGACCCACGCTCTGTGCATCGAAGAACAAATTTTTCGCCCGTCAGCAGGTCGTCAAAGCCGGTGACGAGAGGCAACTGTTTTCTGCAGGCACGACCAAAAGCTTTGGATAATACGGCCTGTTAGAAACTCCTGCTGCGCGAGCTTCTTGACAAAACACTAAAAAATAAATGTATGTTTCAAAATACTCGCGAAATACTCGTACCTTTCGACTTTCCAGCTAATTTGATCAAAACTTTCTTTTCTACGCGAACTATAGCTGAGGCCACCGATTCTTGTGTGCCACTTGCCAACCAGCTTGCATGCTGCGTCTTGATTCGACTCCTTCCACCTAAGTAGATAAATAATTTACGTGATATATTTAAAGTAAGCTCCGAAATATTAACCTCACTTCGCTTCTTTGGTAGGCAAAAGTGGTTATAGTTAGGTTCTTCATCAATCCAAACATTAGTGGCGCCATTCGCTTTTCGTAGAGGCAGCAGATAGTCTTCGCATGATATCTTTTGCTTTTTCAAGCTGACTCGTAAAGCATTACAGCCACTTCAGCAGCAGTAGACGACTTTGACACCATCAGATGTTATTGGCTTGCTCTTATTGATCACCCGTATAGCAATGATCTGGATGACCATCACAATTGGTTACAGCCGCTTTCTTGCTTCCTATTTGCTGGTTGTAAGTAAAGACTATAACATTCATCTTAAAACGGGCAAATAAAACAAGCTTGACCGCTTCAAGTTATGTTAAATTACTATTACAAATTGTTTTACTTAAAGTTGAAGGTTAGAGTCGACAGTTGGGAGTCGACAGTCAGTTTGGTCGACAGTTGGGTTTTTACCTTTGTAAAATAGTTCTAACACAAAGACGGTATTAGCATATTCTATTAGCTCCTTTCTTCAAGACTCTGCCGAACGCAACCAAAACATGTTTTGCTGGTGTTTTATCACTTTTCAAATAAAAAACATGTTTTTCACAATCGGCCGACCATTTTTTGTAGAGGAAAAAATTTTCGTAAAAAATCTAGATTTCGTCTTTGGTGACAAGGTTAAACTAACCTGGAGGGGTACCTACAGGATGTCTCAAAAGTATTGGGTAGTTTTGAAAATTTACGCATAAGTTGCCTGAATCTCTCATTTTTTTTAATTTTCTTGCTCTGCCTTATAAATCGTTTTCTTCTCAACTGAAGTGGGATGAAAAAATAAAAAATCAATTTTCTGTGTTCTCTAAACAATATTTTTGTGGTGATTTCCGAAAAAATCGACCGCGCAAGGAGCTACCTACACAAAGATTTTCGAAAAATACTTAATACTTTTGAGACACCCTGTAGATTTCCTAATCAGATGTAATTTTATTCAGATTCAGCTTTGTTTAGCTAATCCTTTCGGAAAAGTAAAGATAAATAGAAAATTTCCAAAGAAAACAAAGTTCCATGAACCCAAGAATACACCGTTTGACGAATATGTAGGGAGCCTGGTAGGATCCATACAACGGGCAGTCGACGATTGCGCCATTTCAAATTGCGCCAATTCAGATTGCGCCACATTCAAATTGCGCCAATGCAAATTGCGCCACTGCAAATTGCGCCATTACAACCCTGCCAATTTCTGGTCATTTTACTGAAATTCATCATTGAAGGACATGAAAACAGTCACCCCTAATACTAGAAGGGAAAAAAATTCGTTGAGATCAGATTAAAAAATACACTTGCTTAACTTTAATTAGAGTATATAGTGGCGCAATTTGATTTTGGCGCAATTTGCAGTGGCGCAATCTGCATTGGCGCAATTTGAATGTGGCGTAATCTGAATTGGCGCAATTTGAAATGGCGCAATCGTCGGCTGCCCCATACAACAATGACAAACTAAAATATATTATTTCCGCTTATTTATTTTTGCATTTTTCGTTTAAATATAGCTTTGTCCTATACGGAGCAAATTGTTTAAAAAATATTTTTTGTGAACTATTTTAACTTTTCTCAAGGACTGAAGACTTTTGCTAGGGCTCATCGGTTTAGGTACCCGAACTGATATTGAGACCCAAATATTTCTCAAAATCGAACCGGGAGCCAAGAAAAGTAATACTCTCTCTAATTCTAGTGCCAAAATTATCATTTTTTGAACTTTTATCTTTTCTCCCCGATTTGTACGTAAACTTTTTTACATTTTCAACCACCGTGTAGCGCTGAATCTCAGATGTTCAACAAGATATGTTTTTTCGAAAGGTTTTGAAAAGTTAAAAATTCAAAGGTTTGAAGAAGAGTTGTAGAAATTCCCGGACATATAGAAACCCGGGAATATTCCCGGAAATATTGGGAAACATTGGAAACATAGGGAAATATAGGAAATCTGGTTTTTATCAATTTTTAACGTCCTGAATGAATTTACGTATACAACACAACAGCTTTATTTACACTCTCGATCGAACATAAACATATCATCATCACTGCAAGTGACGTCTTCATTTTCTTATTGCGACTCAAATAATCGCAAAGGGGTTTTTAATTTTTGGGCTTGCTATTATTTTTGAGGGGTTTTTTCGAAATAATTATTATATAATTTTGACTAGATTTTATACACCAAAATGTAGGTCAATAAAAGTTAGCTCAGTAATTCAAAGTTTGTGCAACCACAGATTTTCGTTATTATCGTCAAAATTAACCCGAAACAAGACGTAAAATAATTTTTTGATTGTCATTTCTGTCATTTTTTTGGCTCAATTTTGACAATGATAACAAAACGTGTGGTTAAACAGACTTTACGGTTCGTACTCTTTGATCCCACTCATATGATCCCACTCATATGATCCACTCATTTGATCACAACTCATTTGATCCCAACTCATTTGATCCCACCTCATTTGATCCCAATTTCAGTACTGAGTCAATTTTCCCCAGGTAAATTCATCCGACGAATTCAACATCTAGTCAGTAGAATTAACTCAATACTAGGGTTTAAAATCCGTCTAGTATCAGTAAATTGTTTGTGTTTATTTTATAATTTTTCGGGTTAATAAGGGTCGTGAAACCAACTTTGTGATCAGAAGCCTCAAAATACCGTTATACAGGGTGTAGATAAGCTGTCTATCCGCTTAAATATTCGTGACTAAATTTTAGATCAAAAACCGATCTTGTTTGGTTTTCAATCTTAGGTTCAGTGCGGTTAACAAAAAATTTTGGTTCACTTCCGCATCTCATTACCCGAACCATTGAAACTACACCTAAGCTCACACACGGAGTTTAGCTTGGTTTTGAAAATTAGAGGTAATTCAGACATTTTGTTAATTCAAACATTTCTATTGAACCAACTGCAGTTTTGCTGGATGCCCAATGTACTAACAAAACCAAGTGGTCGTCTATTTAGATGAAAATTTTTTTGATTTTCGGGTTCCAAAACCTATTTTGCGCTATAATTCTAACATTTTAAAAATAGTTTGACAGCAGTAAAAAACGTTTTGACAGCATTTTCACGGGGACCGGCCAGATAGCGATACGGTCAGTTGGCTAGGTGAAAACCTGCTTAACGAAAACCTGCTTAATCGCGCGAAATCAAATATTTTTGCTATGAAAAATAGATTATTTCGTTTTAACCTTAATTTTTTATTCTCTTAAAGGGGCATGCCCGTGCCCGACACGGAGAAAAGGCGGGGACCAGCACTTTTTTTCTATCTCGATCAAGTTTTACATGCATACGCATTCAGATTTTTTAAGTTTTCTGCCTGGTTTTTAAAAGTAGTATAGGGTCATTAATATTAGATTTGACGCAAAACGAGTGAAAAATAGAACGATTCAAAAAAAATTGCTGGTCCCCGCCTTAACTTTTTAAAACGCACGGGCATGCCCCTTTAACTGATGTTGTCTGTTCAACTTATAGTTATTATCATTTTTACATCATAATTACTTATTTTAAGCATACTTACACATTTTAAAAGCCTGATAAATAGAAACTTTCAGTAACTTTTATTGCAGATTACGCATGAAAATAGTTTATTCTCAGTTACTTTTATTCACTTTTACGTTTACTTTTACAGATATACATTTAAAGAAATCTTGAAATTTATTTCAGATAATTAACAAAATTTCTCTTGTTAAAGAATTAGTGTCTCTATTGCAGAAATTATTGCACAATAAATTCAGATTTTCGTCTTTGTTGGTGTCAATACGTGACCTTTTAGAAAGTGTTCATCGACGGTTGGGAGCCGCTTCATACTCATTAATTCGGCTTTCCCACAATTCATCTTCTTGATTCATTCGTTTCACAAGTTTACTCATTTGTGGGTTTTTTTCAAGTAAATTATTCCAGACTCAGTGCCATGATTCTAGCGAATTATTTCTCCGGCTGAGTTCAGTTGTAGTGCGGCTTTGCACATTCCAAAATTCAATGCTGTACCGTGCCTTAATCAGTCGACGTGGGAAAAAGTAATCTCTCAGTGCTCACAACTCTGGCAACAATAGTGCTCAGAATCACTCTGACCACCTCAGTACTTACTTCTTTTTTTCATTGCACTCTTTTTGTTTGCATATTTTGTCATTAAATTTAACGAGATCTATAGTGAACGCGATGATCTGAAGGATCAATTAGCTAAAACCCATGACCGACTTATTCATTGTATGTCTGGCGCAAGAAATATGTAGTGCAGTTCAGTACAACTACTGTTTTTGTTTATCTTTGTTTATACATATTTGGCTCTCTCCCTGTTTCGCACAATTCAATATTTGATGATTTTTTGCAATAGTGAAAAAATCTTTTTTCATTTTTTTGTTTGTAATAGATTTTTGCTTCTGCTAAACTTAATAAATAAATTTCTAAATGCAAGCCAAAGATAGTCGAGAAAAAAATAATTACTTCACAATTCGGAACTTATACATTTATTGAAAAGTTACTGAAAGTTTCTATTTATCAGGCTTTTAAAATGTGTAAGTAAGCTTAAAATAAGTAATTATGGTGTAAAAATGATAATAACTATAAGTTGAACAGACAACATCAGTTAAGAGAATAAAAAATTAAGGTTAAAACGAAATAATCTATTTTTCATAGCAAAAATATTTGATTTCGCGCGATTAAGCAGGTTTTCGTTATGCAGGTTTTCGTTAAGCAGGTTTTCACCTAGCCGGTCAGTTAGCGATGGCCAGTTAGCGATGCTTTTTTTCAAAATTTTTGATATTTTTTGCCATAAAAGTACTATTTTTGTGGAAAGCAGTTTTCTGGGGCCACCCAGTAGCTGAAATTTCCTCAGGAATCCGAATCAAATAACAGAATTTTAAAATAACGCGTGGTCGCTGAAATATGACCTAAAGTTGCGTGCTTGTCATTTTAAAATGATGACCATCCTACTTTAGGTCATATCTCAGCGACCACGCGTTATTTTAAAATTTTTTTTTGATTCGGATTCCTGAGGAAATTTCAGCTACTGGGTGGCCCCAGAAAGACTGTTTTCCACAGAAAGAGTACTTTTTGGCAAAAAAATAACAAAAATTTTGAAAAAAACCATCGCTAACTGGCCATACACCCATTTTCACAGTTCTTGTAAATCTTGCAAAATGTAATTATGCTGTTGTCAAACCGTCTTTGGAATGCTCAAATTAGTGCAGAAAATAGGTTTTGGAACACGAAAACGTAAAACATAGTTTTGATCCAAGTGGACGATCACTCGGTTTTGTTGGCACATGGGACACCCACCAACTCTCTTCACAACTCTCATCAAGAAGCTAACAATAATAATCTAAATATTTATTTCAACAACACATTCAGCAAAACAAGGAGCATAGTGATGTATTTATTCGACTTTCTCAAAAGCACCAGTATGACGCAACTGAGAGGCGATGCGATCCAGATCCTTTCGGGCCTGAAAACGAAATGTTAATCAATTTTAGAATGTAAAAATTCATTTAGCTACCTGCTTAGTCAACTTGCAACCACCATCAGGGCTTTTCTCAGCCCACTTCAAGCCCTCCAGGATTTGCAGAACCTTTCTGATGACGGATCCCGAAGCGAAAGAGAAGTGGTTTGGTGCAACACCACAGCGCTTGTTTTCTCCGTACACCTTACGGAAAGCTCCAATGCCTGAAGACATCCAGCATTAAACCAAATCTTAAGAGGCTCGAAAAAGATTCCAACAAAAATTGTACATTTACCGGCTGGCGATCTGATGTAAAGACGTCGAGCAACGCTGGCAGTGCGCACATATTACCAATCGGGATCAATGGGAGCCAATTCTTTGTTCTTGTCTAGCTTGACGACATCAGCTCACTCTGGAAGCTTGACCTTGCCGCTAAATTTAATAAATATAAAGGCTTCATTCCATACAATAAAAAACTCTCCTTCAAGAAACCGGCCAACTGCACGACAATTTCAGCTTGGTCCACATCGTTGACGCTAGTCGGCTTGCCCATGATGCTTCAAGCAGATAAATGACTCGATTTTGCTAAAACTCAAAACAGGTAAACACGAAAAAAAGTAGTTGGTATAAGCTGTATTCAAACCCTAGTACCGAGTAAAGGATGATGAATTTATCAGGAGTAAATTGACCTAGTACAGAAATTGGGATCAAATGAGATGGGGTCAAATGAGTTGGGATCAAATGAGTGTGTACGGACTTTACATTACTGAGCTAACTTTGATTGAGCTACATTTTGGTATATAACATCTAGTCAAAATTATATCAAAATTATTACGAAAAAAACTTCTCAAAAAATAATCGCGAAATAATCGCAAGCTCAAAAATGAAACCCCTTTGCATTTATTTTTTGAGAGGCTGTTTTTCGTAAATAAGAAATTAAACAACAAAAATTCGATAATGCCATTTTTTAAGCGTTAAAAGTTGTTGAAAAGGTGTGTTATAAAAATTAAGCTCTGGCTTAAAAAAGTTGGCTAAAAAATAAACTGAACTCAAAATAATCGCAAAACGGAGTCGTCAGCTCCAATGTAGACAACCTGGCTGACTGTGTCGACGTGCATTCTACAAGTATAAAATAAGAGGGAGTTCATGAAAATCATCTCACTTACCGATTCCTGAGCTTTCTGTGAATTGTACGCGACGTCTGTTCTTCCGAACTCTTCTATGCTCCACTAATTCAAAAGAAACATTTTTTCAATGTTTCCAATTTTTGGCGCTACTGTAATATACCCCCCCCCCAAAAAAAGCGCTACTGTAATATACCCCCCACCCCAAAAACCGACTTTTTTAGGGATGGTCAAAAACCATTTTTACACAATAATTTCGCCATAAAAGGACCAGAAAAGCAATGGGGGTATATGACAGTAGGTCCGATTTTGGGGGGGGGTATTTTTTACTAATTTGTAAATCATGTTTAAACGACTCCTAAGTAATTTTTATATGCTTAAAACGATAAAAAAGTTATTTTCGGACAGTTTGCTACATAAAAAATGGATTTTCAAAAAAACCTTTTTTGACTAAAATTCGACTTTTTGCCTTGGTCCCCAAGGCAATCCAACCTGAAAGGGTACCTGGATACCACAAAAAGATGGAATTTGAACATAGTTTTGTTGACTGGGGCCTACCGCATAAAGAAACTCTGGTATGCATACATTTTTTATGCATCCAGAGTCACTTTCGAGTGATTTGCGTCTAAGGTATGTGGGTGTGCGCATCTCAACCCCAAGCAACCAAGCCCCTGCGCCCCCGAAGGGAGCGCAGGGGGCTTGGTTGGTTAGAGATGCGCGCACTCACATACCTTAGACATAATTCCGAGCTAGACTCTTGATTAAAAATGCATAAAGAGACTCTTTTTGCCCAGCTCCAGTGACCAAAACGGGGTAAATACCTTAATACAAGGAAATTTGCCTTGGTCCCCGAAGGCAATAAGTCGAATTTTGGTCAAATTTTTTTTTCAAAAAATCTATTTTTTACGTGGAAAGTGTCAGAAAACAACTTTTTAATCGTTTTAAGCATATAAAAATTACTTAGAAGTCGTTTAAACATGATTTACAAATGTGCAAAAAATGCCCCCTTCGGGGGCGCAGGGGCTTGAGAGTTAGAGATGCGCGCACTCACTTACCTTAGACATAATTCTGAGCAGGAGTCTTGATCATAAAATGCACATGAAGACTCTTTTTGCCTAGCTCCAGTGACAAAACGAGGTAGAATACCTTGGTCCCCCAAGGCAAAAAGTCGAATTTTGGTCAAAAATTTTTTTTCCAAAAATCAACTTTTTAGGCCAGAAAATGCCCGAAAACACGTTTTTTATCGTTTTCAGCGCATAAGAATTACTTAGAAATGCTTAACACCTGATTTTGAAAAAAAAATTGTTGGGGGGGGGGGGGTATTCGCGGCTTAGGCTTAGGCTTAGGGGTTTATGTTTCATGTTTTGCCAAAACGAAATTTGCCAAAACGAAATTTGCCATAACGAAATTTGCCAAATCGAAATGCGCCAAAACGAAATATGCCAAAACGAAATTTGCCGAAACGAAATTTGGCCAACGAACCAACAGGGGGACCAAGGCAGTTTTTACGTTATTTTCGAAATTTTCGAAACTGTGTCCTAACCACCTAAAATCACCCCAAACCAGCGAAAACCATCCAAAATCACCCAAACCACCCAAAATCATACAAAACCACCCAGAACACCAAAAACCACCAGAAACCATTCAAAACTTCACCAAACAAAAATTAAAATTTATAAATTTAATTTAAATTTTTAGTCTGAACCAACCAAACCAAGTGGTCGTCGACTTGGATCGAAATTTTTTTTACGTTTTTGGATTCCAAATCCTATTTTCTGGACTTATTCGTGCACGCTGAACATGGTTTGACAGTGGTAAAATCACGTTTTATGAAGAAATTTTTGAGTTTTGGGGAATAATTGATTTTGGTAAAATCAATTATTTGCCAAAACTCAAAAAATAACTGAGAAAACGGCATTTTGCCATTGTCAAACCATGTTAAGCGTGCATGAATTAGTCTAGAAAAATGGTTTTAGAACCAAAAACGTAAAAAAAAATTTTGATCCAAGTGGACGACCACTTGGTTGGTTGGTTCAGACTAAAAATTCAAATTCCCGCAAAATTTTTGTTTAGTTTAGTTTCGGATGGTTTCGGGTGGTTTGGGGTGTGTTGAGTTGTTTAGTGTAATTTTGGCTGGTTTTTGCTGTTTTAGGTGGTTTTTGGTTGTTTGGGGTGGTTTTAGGTGGTTAGGACACAGTTTCGAAAACTTCGAAAATAACGTAAAAACTGCCTTGGTCCCCCCTGTTGGTTCGTTGGCCAAATTTCGTATCGGCAAATTTCGTTTTGGCATATTTCGTTTTGGCGCATTTCGATTTGGCAAATTTCGTTTTGGCAAATTTCGTTTTGGCAAATTTTGTTTTTGGCAAGTTTCCCCAGCCGTATTCGCTACTAGGGTCGAAAAATCGATTGAGCGGATCATATTTCGGGTCCGATAGGCTTAATCGCCCACGACTCCACGCTGAACCACCGAAAACCACCAAAGACCTGGAATTTAGAGCGATTAAGCTCATCGGACCCGAAATATGATCCGCTCAATCGATTTTTCTTAAAAAGTTTACTTCCCCGTAGTAAACCCCCAAAAACCAATTATTTTGGCCTTTTGGCCATTCCGGAGTGGGTCCTGAGCCATCTGGTCTATGCCCACCCCTGAATTTCACACAAAAAATTTTAAAATTGTGGATTTCGTGTCGAGAATCAAATTTGTGACGAAAAGAGGAAATCTGTGACAAAAAAAGTGAATCTGCGACAGAAAAAAGTATTGCGCTTTTTGATTAGTCGGAGTCCGACTAATTTTTGAGTCCGACTACTAATTTTGTTTTTAGTAGACTAAACTAGTCTTTGGGCCCCGCTACCGCGGGGCCAGCCCGGGGCATTTTATTTCTTATCCTTCTTCCCCTCCCCCACTTTTCTACACTACCCATTCAATTTTTGTGTTGTAGAGGCCTGATTGTAACAATTCAGATTGGAAAGACTCAACGATGATTGGGAGTTGAAAAGTTGAAGAGTTGAACTGTAAGGGTTGTGTATGAGTGTATTGGTCGATACATTAGATCATGGAGAGGTGGCCGAGGGGGGGGCCGTGCTCTCAAATTCCCCTTTTTTATTCGAACTTTCCAAACTTTTACCCCTACCACCTCCAACTTTTTGTATTGGAGAAGCCTGGTGATTGTATGAATTCAGATTGGAAAGACCCGATGACGATTGGATGTTGAATAATGTAGAGCGGTATTGCGAGGGCTTGTACTGTAAGAGCTATACTGTGTAACATGAATGACTGTTAAACTGTATAGGATGTGGCCTGTGGATGATAAGAAATCGCATCGATAGTGAAGGCAATTGGACGTTGGATAGCTAATCCATGAGGATAAATAGATTGAGAAATTAAATCCTGCCAATAAGATCAATTTAATTGGATAAATTGATCAATCAAGCCAGTTCAATCGATTCAAATGGATAGATCGACCAATCCCGCCAGATGAATCAATTCAAATGGATAGATTGAGTAATCAAGCCAGTTGAATCAATTCAAATGGAAGTATTGACCAATCCCGCCAGTTCAATCGATTCAAATGGATAGATCGACCAATCCAGCCAGTTGAATCAAGTCAAATAAATGAATCGATCAATAGCCAGTTGAACCGATTCAAATAGATAGATTGAGCAATCAAGCCAGTTCAATCGATTCAAATGGATGAATTGACCAATCAAGCCAGTTGAACTGATTCAAATGGATAAAATGGACCAATCCAGCCAGTTGAATCAATTAAAATGGATGAAACATGTCAACTTAGCCCATTGAGTAGATTCAACCATGATAGTGGACAAAATTTTGAATCGATTCGAAAAAATTGAAAAAAATATATAAAAAAATCAGAAAAAGTTTTATAATGACTCGAAGATTTTAAAAAATGTAGGCCTGATGCCTGCCCTGTCCGCTCCAAGCCACTGACTATTCAGCCTGGAGAGGAGAGAGCAAACACGACCGCCCGGATATGGATTTTTTCTGGTGCAAAAAGATTTCTTTTTGGTGCAAAAAATTTTATTTCGGTGCAAAAAGATTTTATTTTGGTGCAAAAAAAATTTGGTGCAAAAAAGCTCTTTTTTGGTGCAAATTGAATCTTTTTTGGTGCAAATATGATCTTTTTTTGGTGCAAAAAGATTTTATTTTGGTGCAAATCGCCTTGGTGCAAATTGAATTTTTTTTGGTGCAAATAATTTCTTTTTGGTGCAAATTGAATTCTTTTTGGTGCAAATAGTATTCTTTTTGGTGCAAATTAAATTCTTTTTGGTGCAAATCCAATTCTTTTTGGTGCAAATCCAATTCTTTTTGGTGCAAATAGTATTCTTTTGGTGCAAATTAAATTCTTTTGGTGCAAATCCAATTCTTTTTGGTGCAAATCGTATTCTTTCTGGATAATATTGTTTTTGTCCGTATAATACTCGTTTTTGGCCATCGCGTATTTTTTTTTTTGCCTGTAGGTTTTGAATGGGCGTAGAATATCCGTTTTTGACCGCAGATTTCTCTTTTTATATTTTTTTTCTGACTGTAGATTTAAAAATTTTGCGGAAATTCAAATTTCATGGTCAGAAAGGACTTGGTTTGCTCAGAATCCCACCCCAAAGTGACCAAGTTTGTTTTTGGGAATTTGTTTAAGGGGGAGTAAACTTTTTGCAAAAATTGAATTGCGCGCATCAGAATCCCTTTTCGATCGGCTCAATCTCTCAGAATCCGGATTCCGCCATTTAGAACCAACTTTATTATTGGTTCAGGGTACCTAAATACTAGTTGGTAATGGTTTTAGAGGGTGAGGTATACTTCATACACGCAGTGCCTAAGTTACAGGTTCGACTACCACTGCTGCACACCTTTTTCTCTCCTTTTATTTACAAGCTTAGTGTCAAAATGATCCTCACACTCTTGACTATCTAATAAGATCATCAGAGCATGCTTTTACACCTACTGAAGCTTGCATTCAGGCTAAAGTAGGCTAAATTTCTTAAAATCGACGTTTTTCAGGGTTTTCTTTGATTAGTTACATTGAATTTTCTAACTTCTACAGGTCACACTTTTTATATACCAAAATGTGGCCGAAAATCTAGTCTTTCATTTGAGCTGTCAAACAGAAGGAAGTTAAAATGAAGTTGAATCTAAAATTCAAAAGCATCCAACGATTTCCAATTCCATGCACTCCCACCCAGGGCTGTCACCCAAAATTTTCGAGATTCCCCAAAATTGTTGTTACCCAAAATTCCCCAAAATTTGTTCTGGAACTGACGTTTTTCGAAAATTGAGGCAGTTTCTGACAGCAAAGCAGTGCTGTTAATGATTGCAATCCATTTCTCGACAGTTTTTGACCCTAAAAGTCAGTAAACTTAATATAAAAAAGAAAGGTGTACGCCTAGCGGGATGAAAACTGTCGATTTAGGGCGATGCGTACATAAAGTGTAACCCCGGCCCCCCCCCCGCATTGAGTGCTTCTAAATGGTAGAATTTGGTAGGATTTTGAGAGATTGAGCCAATCGCGAAGGGAATCTGATGCGCGCAATTGAAATTTCGCAATAAGTTTACTCCCCTTCAATAAACTCCCAAAAGACCAACTTGGCCATTTCAGGGTAAGATTCTGAGCAAACTAAGTCCTTTTCTGACCATAAAATTTGAATTTCCTCAAATTTTTAAATCTACAGGCAGGGGGCCCCCTCATTGAGTGCTTCTAAATGCAGAATCCGGATTCTAAGAGATTGAGCCGATCGAAAAGGGATTCTGATGCGCGCAATTCAATTTTTGCAAAAAGTTTACTCCCCCTTAAACAAATTCCCAAAAAACAAACTTGGTCACTTTGGGTGGGATTCTGAGCAAACCAAGTCCTTTTCTGACCATGAAATTTGAATTTCCGCAAAATTTTTAAATCTACAGTCAGAAAAAAAATATAAAAAGAGAAATCTGCGGTCAAAAACGGATATTCTACGCCCATTCAAAACCTACAGGCAAAAAAAAAATACGCGATGGCCAAAAACGAGTATTATACGGACAAAAACAATATTATCCAGAAAGAATACGATTTGCACCAAAAAGAATTGGATTTGCACCAAAAAGAATTTAATTTGCACCAAAAAGAATACTATTTGCACCAAAAAGAATTCAATTTGCACCAAAAAGAAAATATTTGCACCAAAAAAAATTCAATTTGCACCAAGGCGATTTGCACCAAAATAAAATCTTTTTGCACCAAAAAAAGATCATATTTGCACCAAAAAAGATTCAATTTGCACCAAAAAGAGCTTTTTTGCACCAAATTTTTTTGCACCAAAATAAAATCTTTTTGCACCAAAAAGAAATTTTTTTGCACCAGAAAAAATCTATATCCGACGCCCGTCACAGAACAAAACCTAAGAATGAATGAAATGACTGAAAAATTTGCTTATATAGCCAGAATAACTAAGAAAAGAAATGTTTGGTCTCGAGAGGAAATGAACAGTGACAGTGCGGGTTTAAACAGTGCGGACAGACACACACACATGTCTCCATTAGTAGAGGGGGACTAACCCCAGGGGCCGGCGCGCTCCGCGCGCCTTACCTTTGCATTCGTATAAATATTGTTTTTTGCAGATAAACTCGCATACCAACTGCAGTAGAAAATAAAGCTTGCGGTCCCAACTGTGGCCATTTTGATTTTTGCAGATACCGTTGCATACCAAATGCAGTAGGGAATGAGGCTTGCAGCCCCAACTGTGGCCATTTTGATTTTTGCAGATACCGTTGCATACCAAATGCAGTAGGGAATGAGGCTTGCAGCCCCAACTGTGGCCATTTTGATTTTTGCAGATACCGTTGCATACCAAATGCAGCAGGGAATGAAGCTTGCAGCCCCAACTGTGGCCATTTTGATTTTTGCAGATACCGTTGCATACCAAATGCAGTAGGGAATGAGGCTTGCAGCCCCAACTGTGGCCATTTTGATTTTTGCAGATACCGTTGCATACCAAATGCAGTAGGGAATGAGGCTTGCAGCCCCAACTGTGGCCATTTTGATTTTTGCAGATACCGTTGCATACCAAATGCAGTAGGGAATGAGGCTTGCAGCCCCAACTGTGGCCATTTTGATTTTTGCAGATACCGTTGCATACTAACTGCAATAGGCAGTGAAAGTTGCAGCTTCATCTGTGGATAGTAAGGATAAATAAATAAGGGACTGACACCTTTAGAGCCAAATGCAAAGGCATAATGCACTGGAAGGAGGAGCGCTTCGCGCTCCCTGCTTTATTGTAAATGGTTGACTCCAATCAATTGGACTGATTCAACCAGCTGAACGAATTCAACCAGATGATCAATACAACTGGACTGATCCAATCACTTGGATTGATTCAACCAGCTGAAACAATCCAACCAGCTAAATGAGTACAATTGGACTGATCCAACCAATTGAACTGATTCAACCAGCTGAACCAATTCAACCAGATGGATCAATACTACTGGACTGATCCATCCAACTGAATTGATTCAACCAGCTGAACCAATTCAACCAGCTGAATCAATACTACTGGACTGATCCATCCAACTGAATTGATTCAACCAGCTGAACCAATTCAACCAGATGGATCAATACTACTGGACTGATCCATCCAATTGGATTGATTCAACCAGCTGAACCAATTCAACCAGCTGAATCAGTACAATTGGACTGATCCATCCGACTGAATTGATTCAACCAGCTGAATCAATTCAACCAGATGGATCAATACAACTGGACTGATTCAACCAGCTGAACCAATCCAACCAGCTGAATCAATACAATTGTACTGATCCAACCAATTGATTCAGCCACAGCTGACACGACCACCCACCACAGCACAAAACCTAAGAATGAATGAAAAGACTGACACAATTGCTTATATACCCCAAATGACTACGAAATAATTTTTTGGTCTCGAAAGGAAATGATTTTCAAACGCAATTGTGTGTCCGGACCAGTGTTTCCAAAAAACAGAACACAGAATTAACCACAGAATTTTAAAAGTGCTCGTAATTGTGTTTTTTGTATGGTATTTTTGCTAATTTTTTGTGCGTTTTGTTCAGCGTTAAAAGTTGCGGTAGGGGACCATACGCGTTTCGCAAATTTTCCACAAAACAGCAAAAAAAATTTGACTTTTGTCCCGAAAAAGTCAAAAACAGAAAACAGAATTCTGTTTTTGACTTTTTCGGGACAAAAGTCAAATTTTCTTGCTGTTTTAGTGGAAAATTTGCGAAACGCGTATGGTCCCCTACCGCAACTTTTAACGCTGAACAAAACGCACAAAAAATTAGCAAAAATACCATACAAAAAACACAATTACGAGCACTTTTAAAAATTCTGTGGTTAATTCTGTGTTCTGTTTTTTGGAAACACTGGTCCGGACACACAGACAGACAGACGGACACTCCTTTAGTAGTAGGGGGGATAAAGTTAGGGCAAAAATGACTTACTAGCATTTTCAGTCGGACTTCTAGAAAAAAATTGCGAACCCTGAGTCGGACACTTAGAAGGACATATTCTCAATGTTTCCGGGAATATTCCCGGAAATATTCCGGTAATATTCCCGTTGTACAACCCTAGTTTGAAGAGAGGAACTTGTCAAAAAAATCACTTCATTCAAAGACTGAAATCTTTACAGTTTTTAAAACCTTGCAGTTTTAAAAACTTTGCAGTTTTTAAAAGGACGAGAAATTAAATGTGTCTTGTTCTGGATGAAAAGTGCCTTGTTTTTTGCTGAAAAGTGCCTTGTTTTTTCTTTTAGTCACAGCAGCAAGTATAGTAACAATTTTTTAAAAATGATAACACCATCACGTAGCCCTCTTCATTTAGTTTCTAACGTCGTATTGTTTGTTGCAACATCTTTTTAAAATTCAGCAAAAAAAGGTGAAAGTTTAAATCAAATCATTTTTCCGAATTGCTTCATATTTCGAAGCGTCTCTGCTAGTTTGTGCGAAGATGTTGCAACAAACAATACGCCGTTAGGAACCAGAAGTGCAGGGCTACGTGATGGTGTCATCACTTTGAAAAAATGGCAAGTATATATGCCGTTAGGAACCAGAAGTGCAGGGCTACGTGATGGTGTCATCACTTTGAAAAAATGGCAAGTATACATGCTGCTGTGACTAAAAGAAAAAAACAAGGCACTTTTCATCCAGAACAAGGCAGATATAAGATTTATCCTTTTTAAAACTTTGACAAGAATTTGAGACCTTGTTAGAAAGCTGAGATTCAGTTCTACACGTTCGTGTATCAACCACAAAAAAGTGAAGGCTTTCCCAGAATGCAAATTTGACTTAGCGAGGAATTTTCAGCCTTTTTTTTAGCAAGATAACCTTGATTTTTATTCGCAATATTGGTGTCATTTTTGTAGCTGAGATCCAGGGATATCTTTCGACATTAAACTTTCAGAGGACGAAAATAAAATTTATGGATAAAAGTTAGTGATCTTCAACATAATCCTTATCATGATCCTCAATCCTCGATGTTGAGGATAAACGCACCTTTATTCATAATTTTTATTTTTGCCTTGTGCAAGTTTTGTGTCCAACGATAGCCCTGGATCTTAGCTTCAATATGACACCAAACAATGCAGAAAAATCTTGAAGCTAAATTCACTTAACACTCGCCTTCCCAAGTGCAAAATCTTGCGGATATTTTGGCACTGAATACAGAAATATTTTATCATAGAATTGTGTCAAATTATGTAAAACTAATATATAAGTTGTAACGCAATTTTTCTATAACTTCGTTCTCGTTAGAAAGATTCTTGATTCTGACACCGTATTCGTGTTCAGCGTGGTCGATTTGTATATATAACTGCTCTCAAAGAACCATGGTTTTTGCGCTACTGTAGAAAGAAGTGCCCAGTCGAAAATCTCAAAATACCCTAACTGATGAAACCCTGCTATTTGCTATTGATTCAAAAAAATAATCTTTCAGCAAAGCAAATTATGACGACAACGCCATTCTCCCAAGGAAAGTCTGTTGATCTAGATGATATCTTCGGAAATCCATTTCGAAAGAAGCGAGAACAGCAAGAAATTCCTGTCAAAGATGTATGTCAACAGCCATCTTATAACCGTCTATCATTCTGATAATTTTTAGAAGAATCCATTTGTTTACACTCCTTCTGCTTTCGCGCAGCTAGGTGATTTTATTATCGTTTCAATAAGAAATAACAAGGTCTGCTATAAAATAACATTTGTCTGGTTAAGTTGACGAAATGATTGGTAGCAAAACACGTCCATGGATACTGAGAGAATACCCATTCAAGCAAGACAGGTTATTTCAGATGAATAAAATTGAAAATGAAAAGTTTTAGTACAATCGTATATTTAGATGCTGACATTGCCACAATTATCCAGGGAGGAGAAAATCATGCATGGTGTAGGGTTATCTATGCGTCCGTCTTTACATTCTGAATTTATGTTTGTTTCAGGTCATGGAAAATTGTCTTTTTAAGTCAGTGTTATCTGGTGTGCTCGGTGCTGGTATTGGAGTTCTCTTTGGTCTGTTTACTGCTGGAGTAGATCCTAATGTGTCCATCAATAAAGACCCGTTAAAAGTGGTATGTTTTAGTGGTGGTGTGTTTCAAAGGGGCGGGGCACTTTTACGGCTACCTTTTGAAATCGAATTTCTTTGCCCTTTTTTCATATATTTTGTTTTCTCATCTCAGATGTTTTTGTATCATTTTGTAGCTGAGATTTTTCTCTATCAATTTAGTGGTCAAACCCCTTGATTAATTAAATGTGTAAGGAGATCAAACCAACTTTACACTAAAAAATCAAGTTGAGCCTCAGACTTGGTTTTTAGTGTAAAGTTGGTGTGATTTCCTCCAAAATTATTTTTAATTAGCACGTTTGACCACTCAAATGATAGAGAAAAATCTCAGCTACAGAACGGTATAAAGACATTTGAGATGAAAAACAAAATATACGAAAAGAGGTAAAGAAAGTCGATGTCAAAAGGTAGCCGTAATACCGTAATTCCTCTAATAAGCCGCCCCCCCTCTGGTTCAAAATCGTGTTCTTGGCATTGTGTTTTTGACCCATTTTTTGATTACTTTTCTCAAGCAAATTACCCCTCATTTTGTAGCCAGTGAGATGAGCTACAAAATAGATGGTGACTTGCCTAACAGTGGTTTTCAAAACATAGGTCAAAAACACAATGCCAGAAACCCGTTTTTTGAATTTAGGGGGGGGGGCGGCTTATTAGAGGAATTACGGTAGTTCCCCCTCCCCTTTTAACACTAATTATGAGCTTTTTGATTTTGGCTCATACTGATTTGGTTTGCGAAAAGGCTGAAATATGCCACGAAAAAGATTATTTCTGCCACGAAAAACGACATACCACGAAAAAGCTGAAATGTACCACGAAAAAGCTGAATTGTGCCACGAAAAAAATCATTTATGCTTTTTTCTGTCCAAGACCAACCAAATTTTGCAATATTTTGCAAAAATTCAAATTTTTTAATCATGAAATAACTTGGACCCTCGGAATCCCACCCCGGAATGGCCAGAAGCCCCTGAAAGTGGGTTTTTGGGGGTTTACTAAAGGGGGAGTGAACTTTTTTCGAAAATTCGATTGAGCGGATCAGAATTCCAGTCCGATGGGCTTAATCGCTCAGAATTCCAGGTTTATGGTGGTTTTGAGTGGTTCAGGGTGGAATTCTGAGTGATTCAGCCGATCGGACCGGGATTCTGATCCGCTCAATCGAATTTTTGCAAAAAGTTCACTCCCCCTTTAGTAAACCCCCAAAGAACCAACTTTCAGGGGCTTCTGGCCATTCCGGGGTGGGATTCTGAGGGATCCAAGTTATTTCATGGCAGAAAAAAATTTGAATTCTTGCAAAATATTGCAAAATTTGGTTGGTCTTGGACAGAAAAAGGCATAAATAATTTTTTTCGTGGCACAATTCAGCTTTTTCGTGGTACATTTCAGCTTTTTCGTGGTATGTCGTTTTCGTGGCAGAAATAATCTTTTTCGTGGCATATTTCAGCCTTTTCGCAAACCAAATCAGTTTATGCCTTTGATTTTTAGCCTGGGTTCAAAGAAACAGTGCGTGAGATGCGTGGTAGGATGAGCTCTTATTCCAAAAGCTTTGGATCAATTGGTTTATGTTCTCTGGCACGGAATGCGTTGTGGAAAGCATCAGGGCGAAGAGCGATTGGAGGAACGGTCGGGATTATTATCATGTCACCTGTCTAAATGTATTGCTTTTGCAGGTACATATTCTGGTGCAATTGTAGGAGGCGTTCTTGGATTGCGTGCAGGCGTGAAACCAGCCGTATTCGGAGCCATAGGATTTGCCGCATTTTCAACAGCTATGGACTACTATTTGCGTAGATGAGAAATAAAATTGATTATGATTGTTATTGTTCATGTCTGTAGCGTCACTGTGGTTCACAATTTTTGGCGTGAGTGTGAAGGAATAAAAAATGAAATCTACATACCGTATTCTCTCTATTTGTTCCACATGTGGGATTATTTTTCAATCGTCCGAAAATCGAAAAAATTTGGGGTCGATATCGAGATTTTTGGTGAAAATTCAAAATCTAAAGAGCGGAATCAGTAGAGCTCGTGGGAGTTAAAAAATGCAAAAAACAGCTTTGTTAATTTTTTTTTCTGAGCTGTGATACAGGTCCTCAAAGTTAGGGGGTGTGGGTCTAATAGAGAGTTTGGAACTAATAGAGAGAATACGGTATATATATGGATTCGCAATCTAGTTTTCTTGTGTATCATGTAGCCCGTGGATGATTGACGGTATGCGGAAAATAAAACGTTGTAAGGGGGCAAAATGCCAATGCACCGAAGGATCATGCTCGTCGCAGATGCAAACATTTTAAGCGGTGGTTGCCAAGTGAATCACCGTATTTTCTCTATTAATGCACCCGGATTCATTATTTTTCAACCCTTCATAAATGTTGAAATTGTAAATCAAAAATATTCCTAACTCTGAAATCCTAGTCAAAAAATCAAGGGATTCATTAAGATTAGAGAGGGATTGAGAGAGAAAATACGGTACATGAAGTTTTTTCTATTTAAAATACAAACTGTTTGTATACTGTTACGGATAAGTGACAATTTCATCCCCAGGAAATTTCACCCTCGAACAATTCACCCTCGAAAAATTCACCCCCAGGACACTTCGCTCCGAAATATTTCACCCCTTGCGTCAATTCACCCCCTGAATAATGTATTTTATCTGAACGAGTAGTAAGAAGTACCCAATACCATCCTCCTCCCTAAAATCTGACCTCCCGAAATCTCTGTAGCTGTCCCTTAACACGAGAAAGGCGGACTGTAACTTTTGACTACTTGAGGGTTTTCATACCTGCTCAGCACGATTATCGCAAAATCAGACCCATGAACTTGAGTGCAATGCCCTTAATTACCCCAATTTTCAAAACGACTCTTTGAAAAATGGACAGTTTTTTCTTAAGGCTGGTGAGCAGTGAAATTATCTGACGCGGCATTTTCTTTTATGCTAATTAGGAAGCCCTTTGTCTAGGCTTTCTAATGGTATGTCGTTTGCCTACATATGAAACAATTGAAATGGAACCATATAAGAAACTATATTAAACCCGAAATTTTCTCACTTGACAAAAGTTTACTCAAGCTGCGCAAGACATGTCATATCGCCGTTCAACTCCATGATGCTTGGTCAATACTTGTAAAAGAATCCAAGAGCTACAAGATAAGGCAAAAATCAGCACAAAAATAAAACAAAAGTCACTCAGAAATTAGAGCAGAAGAGGTAAACTCAGCTGTTTTCCTGGTATTGAAATTTTAAGGTACCTGGTTTGGCTTATTTATAACCGACTTTCTTTAACATTTTTGGTTTCCAATATGCCAAAATGATCAGCGTGAAAAATGCGACGGAGCCAGTTCAAAGACTCACAAGACAACAAGCGAATATCATAAATTTCAAGCCAAAACAATTTGACCTCAAAGACATACCAAAAACCAGGGGCTTTTGGACGAAAATTCACGTGGTTATGGCTTGGTTTCGTAATTTTCTCAAAATTTTATCAAAGTTTTTAAAAAAAATAACAACATCATGTGATAGAACATTAAAAACTGCAGACAAAGGGCTTCCTAATTAGCATAAAAGAAAATGCCGCGTCAGATAATTTCACTGCTCACCAGCCTTAAGAAAAAACTGTCCATTTTTCAAAGAGTTGTTTTGAAAATTGGGGTAATTAAGGGCATTGCACACAAGTTCATGGGTCTGATTTCGCGATAATCGTGCTGAGCAGGTATGAAAACCCTCAGGTAGTCAAAAGTTACAGTCCGCCTTTCTGGTCTTAAAACAACAATTCTAGGCTTAGCCCTTAGGATTGGGGGTAGGCCAGCGTACGGAAATTGTGACTAATAAATGTCTTACGTACTTTTTCTGGAGTCCGGGAGTAATATTTGGGTACTATTAACTTAAAGGACCATACAGTAGAACCTCGTTATAAGATACACCCAATATAAGATACACCTCGTTATAAGATACACCTGGGTCCGGTCTCAAGTTAAATAACTCCCGTCAAATTACCCCCCTATATAAGATACACCTCGTTATAAGATACAGCTGGGGTCGGTCCCTGGGTGTATCTTATAACGAGGTTCGACTGTACTTATGACGGTTTTTTAGTCAAAATTTGAAAAATTTGAATTCGCTCCTCTTCAATTTTAAAGGGATTAAGGGCTGTATTGGGAGGGGAAGGGAACAAAAGTGGGCCACTTTTATGGCAGAACAGTAGAAAAGTAAAAACCTGTATTCTTCGACTGCCTCACCATGTTTTTCAACTGGGCCGTGGCAAAAAGAGACTCTATATGCATTTTATGGTCAAGAGTACTTCTCGGAATCATGTCTAAGGTAAGTGTGCGCGCGCATCTCTAACTCTCAAGCCCTCTGCGCCCCCGAAGGGGCGCAGGGGGCTTGGTTGCTTGGGGTTGAGATGCGCACACCCACATACCTTAGACACAAATCACTCGAAAGTGACTCTGGATGCATGAAAAAGCATGCATACCAGAGTTATTTATGCGGTAGGCCCCAGTATTCAAAACTATGTTCAACATCTTCTTGTTAGCGGGCCCTGAGTCATTAGTGCCCCCTTTTATCCCCTTCCTCTCCTTATACAGCCCTTAATCCCTTTAAAATTCAAAAGGCGCCAATTTAAATTTTTCAAATTTTAACTAAAAAGCATGATATTATTTCTTCTTAGAACCAAAAAAACAGCTGGCTTTCTCATAAAATTGGGGTCGAAAAACACGAATATGATGTTATCTCCTCGATCTGATCACCCACCGTGGGGGATTCTATACTCAAGCCCTAGTTTCTAGCAAGGTATAGATCAGTGAATGATCTATAGAAAATTTATGATGGCTCTATAACAATTGTAAGTGTGAGTGTTAATGTTTTTGGTATTGTGAACCATGGTTCGCAAAAACAGCAAATTTGCTGAAATGCAGCAAAAATAATTGGCGTTGTGTGTTTATCGAAAACAGCAAAATTGCAGCAAAAATTTTGCTGCATTTCTTCGTCTCCCACATATTACGCGTTTTGCATTTTTTCTATCTGCAGTCAAGTGATGCATGAACCACCCGTATAACAGCAAAACCTAGGCTACACGCAGCCCGTAAAAGTCACTCTTAAAGGGGAGGGATGGATTTTCATATAAGCATTGTCTAGGTCACAGGTTCAAATCCCCTGGATGCAATTCCTATCTTTCACTCGATTTTTCATATTTTAATTTTCAAGTTTGGTATGCGCATTTTCGTGTCTATCCGACAAGAGGGACTGCAGGGAACTCAAACCTGGGATCCCCAAACACCTGGGTACCTCTTCCGTGTACAGGATGGTCTGAAATAATTCGGAAAATCATAAAAAAGTTTAAGTTTGAATTTTATTTGTCTGCAACTCATTCATATTGTTTCAAATGGAATATATTTTGTGTTTCGTATAGAAGAGCTCACAGGTAGCTTAAATGCTGTCACCGGTTTTTCTGGGTAAAGCGATGGTGCAAGAAGCTACCTACGCGAAATTTTCAATATTTTCCGAATCTTTTTGGACTACTCTGTACTACTCCACCTCGGTACCTCTTTTCTGAGGAGCTCCATCCTGTGTACTCCTCACCTGGGTACCACCACTTGAGTACTACCTCATGGGCATTCCCCTCCTAGGTACTCCCCATATTGGTATCCCTCACCTGAGTAACACCACCTTGGTACCCCCACATGGGTCCACCAATTACTCAACTAGGAGGATCGGGCCACCTGATTACTGATCGTGAGTGATGGTAAACTTATAATCTTTTTTAGATTTTCGCTATTTAGATTGGCGACCCACAGCATTTTTTCGTTTGATAGACCAAACCTAAGGTAATCCTAGAAGCTTTTAGGCTCCAGAGGTGGCTGAAAAGTTCTGAATCCCTTCTTCGTCCTCGCTGTCATCCTTCTGATATGTCCTTATCTTCTTCTTTTGTTGCTTTTTTAAAATCAAAGTTGCACGGGTAACGAAGTATAAATGTTCTCACATTCAAATTACTATGAAAGCTTGAAGGTTTGACCAAGATTAAAAATAGTATGTTCGACGAATAGGATGGCCTTACATTAGATATTTTTAAATTTTAGTTCTAACTAAATTTCAATTTTCAACTTTATTATAGCTTATATGTGAGCCATAGCCTAGAATCATGGCTACACATTGGTATAAAAAATGTGTAATTATAAAGAAAATACAGAACATATCAATCAAGGAAAAACCCAAAATGAGATAACTTATTCAGGTAGGCTTCAGCCTTTAACTCAGCTGTCATAGTTATTTAACAATGCGCTGATAGTCTTGTCGGATAGACACGAGAATGAGCATTATTTTCATACCAAACTTGAGAATAAAATATGAAAAATCGAGTGAAAGATAGGAAATGCATCCAGGTGGATTTGAACCTGTGACCTAGACGATGCTTATATGAAAATCCCTCCCTCCCCTTTAAGAGTGACTTTTACGGGCTGCATGTGCTGCTGTTATACGAGTGGTTCATGGATTACTTGACTGCAGATAGAAAAAAAGCAAAAAATATGTATTTAAAATTAAATACAAGTGCTTTCAGAGAATACTAAAAGTGCTTTATTAGTGACGAAGAGTTCAATGCTAGTTATAAAAACGCAAAAAATTGGTATGCGAGTAAAAGAACTGACTTTTGGAAATAAATGTTAGAATGTTAGAAATCAAAAATTTTCATTTACATTTACATTCGTATTGTGAAGGCGTAAGTGTAAATGTAAGTGTTAATGTAAATCTCTATACAGTATTTGGGACGGGTGTATGGGTGGCTAACGCATGAAATACAGGGTGGGCCAATTTTTTCGACCACATTTGTTTTGGCCATAACTTTTTGAAATTTGCGGTCTTTTTTCTCGACTGACCATTTATTCGAAAGCCCTTTCTTTGCCATTTCGTTAAAAAAAAAGGCGTCGATGTCATTTAAAATCACCGACATATGGCTGTTTTTTGTGAAGGCATCGATTTTTGACTGTTTATCTATCACTTTCATAGCTTCATACACTTTCATGGAAAACAATTCTGAAGCACATTTTTATTCGTAGCAAATCATAACATCCAAAACAACACAATGACAAATACTCAATTAACATTTGCAAAAGTTTGCTCCACACTTCTGCCACCAACTGCAATGCACCGGTTGAGACGCTGTTCATAGGCTTGAACTGATCGGTCAATCATCTGCTGAGGCAAATCTCAAAAGGCATTTCGAATTCTTCTCGTCAGTTCATCCAAGTCGTTTATAGGAGTTCGGTACACTTGGCTCTTGATCCAGCCCCACAGAAAGAAGTCACAGGGAGTCATTGGAATAAGTGATTGGAATAAGTCATTGTGATTGGAATAAGGCGTCTAAAAATTGACAAAATGGTAAAAATCGATGCCTTCACAAAAATTTGTCGGTGATTTTTAATGACATCGACGCGTTCTTTTTTTTAAACAAAATGGCAAAGAAAGGGCTTTCGAATAAATGGTCAGTCGAAAAAAAAGACCGCAAATTTCAAAAGTTTTGGCCAAAACAATTGTGGTCGAAAAAATAGGCCCACCCTATATGTTCAAGACCGATTTTCTTCCAATTTCTGTGAACTTATGCCGGATATCTTTCCGGAACCCTAAAATTCAACTTTTTAGCTGTCTTTAAAGCACATAACCGATGAGGTTGCTTTAAAAAAGTTTTTAAGTCCCTCCAAATTAAAGATGGTGTATTTTTGCCTGGATATTGGGTGGATTTTCCTGTTCAAGACTGATTTTTAGCCAGGTTTTGCAAGCCTTTGTCAGATATCTTTCCGGAACCCTAAAATTCAACTTCTTAGATGTCTTTCAAGCACATAACCGGAAAGATAAGGTGGCTTAAAAAAAGTTATGAGTCCCTCTAAATTAGAGATGGTGTACTTTTGCCTGGATATTGGGTGGATTTTCGTGTTGAAGCCCACTTTTCTGCAATTTCTGGCGAATTAATGTAGGAAATCTTTGCGGAACCCTCAAGTACAACTTCTTGGCTTCATTTTAAGCTCAAAAAACGTATACTTGAAATTGCTTCTAATTTTTTTCTTGCCCTCTAAATTGGTGATGGTGGATTTTAGGATTTTAGGCGAGGATAGGCGAGTATGGGCAAGGGTAGGCAAGGCTAGGCGAGGATAGGCGAGCATAGGCAAGGGTAGGCAAGCATAGGCAAGGATAGGCGAGCATAGGCAAGGATAGGCAAGCATAGGCGAGGATAGACAAGGCTAGGCGAGGATAGACAAGGGTAGGCGAGGATAGGCCAGGTAGAGTAGGTGGGTTATCAAGAAGGGTGGATGATCTACTCTACCATTAACGCACTCGAATTTATGGCTGTATGTGAAAACTCCCAACAAATGTGTGAAATTTCCCGACTAATTAATTGGTTTTCCCGGCAAATTCAAATTTGCCTAAAAGTAATGAATTTTCCCGACAAATCTGTGAAATTTCCCGGCAAATTTTCCGATCATCCGAAATATGTTTTTTTAATTCTTTGAGTAATTTTCAAAGAGAGCTCGTAAATAATAAAAAGAGAAAATTAGTCAATGAATCAGCTTACTGTATCTAATTTCCTCCATTTTCAGTCACCCATTCATCGACATTTTCCTTGCTAGAGCAATTGTCCATTCGCGCGCAACACCACGCTTCTTTTGTTGCTTAGCTTGGAATTGCATCTCTAAAAGTATTACCTAAGTCATTTCAAGTAATTTTTTTGAAACAAGAAACAAGGCAGCCGACACACAACCAATTGAACATTATAATTAAAGTATTTGCCGGGAATTTTCACAGATTTGTCGGGAAAATTCATTACTTTTAAACAAATTCGAATTTGCCGGGAAAATTAATTAATTAGTCGGGAAATTTCACACATTTGCCGGGAGTTTTCAATTTGATCCAAGATTAATCTACCCGAACTACTAATGTAAATGAACCACTATTGTTCCCGAACCACAAGAATAGTGCCCAGACCACTAATGTTCCCGAACGGCATAGGCGCCGATAGGCGCCTGCAGACCCTAGTGTTTTTGGTATTGTGAAGACACCTTACATTTATACTTACATTGGGACACTTTATACTTCGTTTCCCAATGATTGCCCAAGAATTTCTTAGCAACATTGCTCAGCAATCATTGCTCAGCAATACATTGCTCAGCAATGATTTCCCAATCATTGACCGATCATTGCTCAGCAATGTTGCTCAGCAACTATTGCGTATGTTTGAATTTTTGCAAAAAATCGAAAAATTTTAACGTGCAATTTTTTCATATCCCTGTAGTAGTGCATACATATATCGAATGTTATATTTTCTGCTTTTTTAGAAGTCGAAGCAAGTTCAACTGATCAGCGAGTGAAATGGACGTGGAAGAAATCAAGCCACCAGGCAAAGCTGTGGATCTCAACGACAAGCAGAAGAGTATTCTTGCAGAAGTGGTCAAGAAGCGATCGGCAATCTGGGATGCCAAGGATCCCGACTACAAAAAGAAGACTGTGGAAAATTGGATGGACGTGGCGGATGAGTTCGAGCAGCGATCAGGCAGCAAGTATGCTCATCAAGATCTACAGAAGGCGTGGAAATCAATCACAACATACCACAGCACCGTAAGTTCCTTAGACAGATTTTATGTGTCGAGAATCTTTCTCTTACAGGTGAAGAACAAGGTCAAGAGTGCTTCGGGTGTCGCTGCCAAGGATAATAAATAACCGCGCTCGTCTCTCGTATAATACCATACTCTCTGCGTAGGGATCTTCAATCTGAACTTCGTGTCGTATAAAACAAAATTCTTTTTCTTAGGGCTCGTCATACGGTCGAAAGTGCATTTGGGCAACTAGTGCAGCGTTTCAGCATCTTCAGGAAGCCTCTGCAAGTAAGTACTGAACAAGTCCAACGACTCCTCTTATCAACAGTCCTTCTTCACAATATGCTCGGGCCTGTGAGGGAAGAAATTGACGAGGATGTGCAAGTAGCGGTTCGTGGAATGGCGCTTCAAGGAGGAACGAGACACTTGACCAGAGCAGGGACAGAAGTTCTGTTATTGCTGTTAAGTCCGTTATGTTCGTGGGTGTTCAATAAAGTATTGGATCTGACATGAAATCTAACAGTGTGCCCCAATTCGTGTGTGGATCAATTCGCTTAACGCCCCAGAATACCACTACATAAGTACCACTACCCAAGTAGCACCACCCAGAAACAGCTGCCTGAGGACCACTTATCCCTGGGGATGAATTGTCCTGGAGATGGATTGTCCTGGGGATGAATTGTCCCGGGGATGAATTGTCGCGTACCCGTGTGAGTTGTCGTCGTATGTTGTTGCGTTGACTTGGATGCGTTAGTGTTATTATTGCGTTCGTTTTTTTGTTCGCTAAACGTGATTCTGGCCGAAGAAAAAGATCATGATAAAATCATGGGAAGTGGTGATTTAGTGGTGACACTACATAAAATAAAAAATGAAATACCGTATTTCCTCTAATTGCCGCCCCGGGGCGCTTATTTTTCGATCGACCTCAAAGGGGGGCGCTTATTAGAGTCATTTTGGAATTTTCAAGTGAAAATTCAAATTTTTTTTTGCGGAATCAGTACAGCTCGCGGGAACTAAGAAAACGTGAAAAAAAAACCTATTCGAAAAAAAAATTCTGGACCGAGATACAATAGCTCAAAGTCGAGGGGGCGGCAATTAGAGGGGGGGCGGCAATTAGAGGAAATACGGTAATTGCCATAATGAGAGGCAAAACTCAAGAAAAACAAACAAAATCTCTAACTCAATCACCGTACACGATATCTTATATTTTGAGAAAACCTTGCTCAGAAAGTTGCTCATAGTTGTTTTAAGTAGAGGCCTCTAATTTTTATACGAGAAAAACCTTGCTGAACAAGTTGCTCATAGTTGCTGAGCAACATTGTGTTGGGAAATGATTGCCGATGATTGGGAAATGATTGCTGAGCAATGCTTGGGCAACAATTCTTGAGCAAGGTTGTTGATAGTTGCTGAGCAATGATTGGGCAATGCTTCGGAAATATTGGGAAACTAAGTATAAAGTGTCCCATTAACATTTACACTTACACTTACAATTGTGATAGAGCCATAACAAAAAGTGAAAAGTATGAACCAAATTATTTTTTATGGCTGTAACTAATTTACCCCACCAAATTACTGATTTACCCCGCCAAATTATTTTTTTACCCCGCCAAATTTGAATTTTGAGCAAAATACTCGTTTACCCCGCCAAATTACTGATTTACCCCGCCAAATTTGAATTTTCGGTGAAATACTGCAGTAAATTTTGCGGGAATTCAGATTTTATAGTCAAAAATGACTTGGATCGCTCAAAATCCCACCCCCGAGTGGCCAGAAGCCCCTGAAAGTTGGTTTTTTGGGGTTTACTAAAGGGGGGGGTAAACTTTTTGCGAAAAATCGATTGAGCGGATCAGATTTCGGGTCCGATGGGCTCAATCGCTCAAGATTCCACCCTTAACCATTCTCAACCATCTTATACCAACCTAAGCACTGATTTAGGGTAGTTATTAGGTTGTAACATAAGTTCCCAGCGTTTTTATTTGACGGTATCTCCTGACACGAATGATTGCTGGCCTTGTGCCATGTTATTTACCAAAATGAAGCCCTGTATTTGCTCTTTCATACGCGCTATAATTTACCCTTGTGTGCTTTAATTTTTAATCAGTTATAGGCAATTGAAATGGATTGTCAAGTTGACAAAAAATCACATTTTCGACACCTTCTTCTTTTTGCTTTCAATCGAGGCCAAAAAGCCGCACAAGCATACTCTCCCGATCTGGTTCCTAGTGACTACTATCTTTTCCTCTGCCTTTCCAATGATTTGCGCGGAGTTACGTTTGAAAATAATGAGGAACTCGAAGATTGGCTTCAAGATTGGTTCGACTCTCGACCTGGTGACTTTTGGCGGAAGGGAATCGACAAATTGCCGGAAAAATGGAAGGAAGTGGTAAATAACGATGGAGACTACATTACTGAATGATATGCAACTGTTGATGTGTGTTTCTTTTATGAAACACCAATAAAATTTTGAAATTCCAAAAAAACGCTGGGAACTTATGTTACAACCTAATAGATACTGGTCTGAAGCAGTTTGAGATGGTTTAGGGTGGTTTAAGATGGTTGAGAATGGTTAAGGGTCCCATCGGACCCGAAATCTGATCCGCTCAATCGATTTTTCGCAAAAAGTTTACCCCCCCTTTAGTAAACCCCAAAAAACCAACTTTCAGGGGCTTCTGGCCACTCGGGGGTGGGATTTTGAGCGATCCAAGTCATTTTTGACTATAAAATCTGAATTCCCGCAAAATTTACTGCAGTATTTCACCGAAAATTCAAATTTGGCGGGGTAAATTCAAATTTGGCGGGGTAAATCAGTAATTTGGCGGGTAAACGAGTATTTTGCTCAAAATTCAAATTTGGCGGGGTAAAAAAATAATTTGGCGGGGTAAATCAGTAATTTGGCGGGGTAAAACAATTTGAGCCATTTTTTTATTTGCGTCATACTTTTACTTTTTTGAGATACATTTTGCAGAGATCTTCCACTGATATATACCTTGCTAGAAACTAGAATCGCGGGCTACATGATAGCGTTATCACCTTAAAAAATGGCAAAAAAATCTAAGAAAAAGGCAAAACAAAAATTTGGTGCGAAATTAAGATATTTTGCTGCAAAATTAACACTTTTGCTGCGAAATTCAGGCATACTCGACTCAAAAGAGTACAGTGAGAGACAAAAGAAAAATATCCAGTGTCCCAGTTTTATAGCTTTTCAAACTAAACTATAGCTTGTTAGAAAACGCCACGAGTTGGCTGTTCTAATGAGCATTTAACCTGGTATTAATGTTGTAAAAAATTGGGTGAGTCGATGCTTTGAAAGTTGATGTTGATATTTTTTGGTCTAAATTTTAAATCGCTGTTTTCTATCACTTCTATTCGGAGTCACGAAAATTCTGTTTTTCCAGATTTTTTCAGAACGAAATTCTCTACCAGAAAATACACTTGTTTCCGTCCGTCCTCGGGTGTTAAAGGACCGTGCTCACGGCGGTCTGGTGATACCTGTCCAATTCAAATTTTTCCTAATCATTGGATTTCTGTACAGATTTTTTAACTTGCTTTCTAACAAAAAAGACCTAGAATTTATTTATAAGAGAAGTTTTGTGATTTTGTAGTTTTATTAATAGCACCTCGACCCCGAGAAAATTGGAAATCGAGTGTTTGGACTCAGACGGAAGCCTACAATGTGCTGAGTTCGAAGCATCAAATTCAGTCTACTCTTCTAAGAATTTCGCCAAGGTGTGGCCTTCCGAAGTTTGGCACTCAGAAAAACCAGTAATTTTTCTTAAAACAATTCATACTCAGTGAAATTTAGATGACTCACAGTTTTTTAAAAACTTATTTGACGCAGTCTATGTTATAATTTGGCAAAAAAGTATGTTTTTTTTTAGAAAATCAGCATTTTGAAGAGGCATGCTCGCCGCCGATGGGAATATTTTAAAATGCGGGTACCAGGTCAATTCAAACGAAACTTATTTTAAAATAAATTTCAACTGAGTACCATGCGGGAAAAAGTGATGAAAACACTTCCATCGTTTAATATCTTCGGTGGTCTAGTGGGATAGCGTCAGCGGTCTGCAAAAGTTGTCGTCGGTTCGACTCCCACTGGAGGCATAGTTTTTCCTCGACTTTTCCAAAATTTCGTCAAATATTTCTCGTTTGAATTGACCTGGTACCCGCCTTTCAAAACATTCCCATCGGGGACGAGCATGCCCCTTTAAGTATACTAATTTTTGGCCAAAAAACCGCCATAAATAATGGAATTTTCAGTCTGGAAAACGACATGCACCCTCCTCTTTTTAGCGCATTAGAAAGAAAATTTAATTTTTGTCTTAAAATAAGTTTTATTTAGGCTAAAAGCCAAAGCCAAATTTATCTTTTAACTTCGGCTCTGCGTTTGGCTTTGGCTTTTCCAATCACTGAATATTATGAATATCGAAGTATAAAAAAATAAATTCGAATTTACCTGTGGGCGAATTTACTGTGGGCGAATTATCTAGAGCCGTGTTTATTGCATATAGAGAAACTCTACGTACCATTGGATAGAACACAAACTAAAACTGTCGTATTTCCTCTAATTAACGCGCCGGCGCGTTTATTTTTTGGATCCGCAAAAATCGGAAAAATTGGAGTTCGATTTCGATATTTTTGGTGGAAAATTTAAAATCTAAAAAGCAGAATCAGTAGAACTTGCGGGAGTTAAGAAAATGCAAAAAAGAACAGATCGAAAATAAATTTCTGCTCCGAAATACAAACCCTCAAAGTGAAGGGGCGCGTTTATTAGAGGGACCAGTGCTGTAAATGGCTCCGGTGCAACACCGGCCGCACCGGCACCGGTGCCCGGTGCGGTGCCCGGTGCCGAAATTTCAGAGGTCGGTGCCCGGTGCGGTGCCCGGCGCCATCATTTTAGAGGTCGGTGCCGAACCGGTGCCGCACCAGCAAGTGGTATGTATGATACCCGGAAACAGCTAACTAAGTTATAATTCGCCTCGAAACAACACAATAATGTCGATAACATTGTTCATATTTGCAATTTAGCTGAAAAAATTCAAAATTAAATTGATAATTTTTTTAACATATATAAAAAATGTCCGGTGCGACACCGGCACCGGCAGCACCAGCTCCGGCACCGGCACCGCCGGTGCCCAGTGCGATGCCCGGTGCCGAAAATTTGAAGGCTGGTGCCCGGTGCGATGCCTGGTGCCGAAATTTTGGAGGTCGGTGCCCGGTGCCGAAATTTCGGAGGTTGGTGCCCGGTGCGGTGCGCGGTGCCAAAATTTTCCTGGCCGGTGCCCGGTGCGGTGCCGGTGTCGAAATTCCAAAATTTACAGCACTGGAGGGGACGCGTTAATTAGAGGAAATACGGTATTTGACATAAATACCCTTTTCTGCTAGTTTTTTATGGGTGGTATTTAGTTTTGGTCATATAATTGTGAAAAATGGCCATAGAATACTGAATTTTGGCCATAGATCTGTGTTGGCCATAAAATATTGAAAAATGGCCATAGATTTTTGAAAATTGGCCATAGATTTCTGAAAATTGGCCATAGATTTCTGAATTTTAGCCATACTCGCTCGAAATCATGTTTCAACCACGTTTTAAGATGCTCTTGGACCTGAAACATCCTGAAAAGATGTTTTAAGCGTGTCGATGACACTTTTTCGAGAAAAAAAATTTCTGTAATTTTTCCGACCATTGGTCGCTCAGGGCAAAAAGTCAAATTTCGGTCAAAAAAAAAGTTCTCGGAAATTTGTCATCGACACCCTTAAAACATCTTTTCAGGATGTTTCAGGTCCAAGAGCATCTTAAAAAGTGGTTGAAACATGATTTCGAGCGAGTATGGCTAAAATTCAGAAATCTATGGCCATTTTTCAAAAATATATGGCCAAAGTTCAGTAATCTATGGCCAACACAAATCTATGGCCAAAATTCAGTATTCTATGGCCAATTTTAAATATAACCCGTTTTTTATTCTATTTAATTGTAAATGTGCTGTGCTTTATGTTGTTAGTTAAAGTGAGTAAACAAAATGTAGAGCACTTTGTGTGTAACAAGACTCTATGTGTTTGTCATTCTGTGTGAGTGGATCCTCTGACAAAGTTTAGCACATCTCCTAGGATTGACAGCTGCTTGTGGCCCGCCTCCTGAATTTGATCTCAAAATCTCGATAAACTAACATTTACAAACCAATCCTCTCTCATTTTTATTGTGCTTGATTTTATTAATACCAAATAGCCATGGTACTTGGACCATTTTTCGAGAAAGCACCAAGCATAATCAACCGACCAGATGGATCTGTTTTGTTTGAATGTGAGAATCTTTATATTTACTAAAACCCCATATTCTATCGTCGTCCGGACGCGGACATTTTTTGAAATTATTACAATTCTGGAATTGAAAAAGTTGCAGCGTCATCTGCAACAAAATTCAGTGCTTTAATACTGAAAAACTAATGAAACGGACACTATAATTATGTCCAGCGTGGAAAATGACCTTTAGGTGCGACAATAACGAAGTATGGTATACGAAAAAAATTAGGGGCATTTTTCAGTAATCAGGGGGCAAAATTAAATACCACCCTTCATAAACATCCATTCAACAACGACTGAGGGCTAGACTTTGCTTGACCCGCCGCCCAAAGAAAGAGAAAAGCCTAAAAAAACTCTGGTATGCATACGTTTTTATGCATCCAGAGTCACTTTCGAGTGATTTGTGTCTAAGGTATGTGGGTGTGCGCATCTCAACTCCAAGCTTCCAAGCCCACTGCGCCCCCGAAGAAGGCGCAGGGGCTTGAGAGTTAGAGATGCGCGCACGCACTTACCTTAGACATGATTCCGAGAAATACTCTTGATAATAAAATGCATATAGAGTCTCTTTTTGCCACGGTCCATTTAGAAAAACATGGTAAGACAATCTAAATAGTCTTAAGTTTACTTTTCTTTATGGTTTTGCCATAAAGTGGCCCCCTTTTATTCCCTTCCCCTCACAATACAGCCTTTATTCCCTTTTGAATTCAAAAGGCAACAATTTGAATTTCAAACTTTGACTAAATTTCGACTAAAAACCATAATAATAAACTGTTGAAATTTTATAGGGCAAACAATTAATTTGAAGGGGTAAATAACATACAACTGAAGTAATTTCGGACATATTCTGCATGCCTTTGGAGATATTCTTATAGCATAAAAAACGATTTAACCCATGTTTTACAAAAGTTGATGTGGAGATGTCATTTTTATCATTAAAGGGCATGCTCTTCTGTTTAAATTTGTCCCCGCCAATTCAATTTTTTTCCGAATCATTAAACTTATGTACGGATTTTTCGACTTGGTTTCTAATAAAACTATACCTAAAATTAAATTTTAGGTATAGTTTTGTTAGAAACCAAGCCGAAAAATCCGTACATAAGTCCAATGATTCGGAAAAAAATTTGAATTGGCGGGGGACAATTCAAAACAGGTGGCAATGGCCCTTAAAAAAAATTGCGGAGGAAAATTAGGCGGCAGAAAAACGGCGAAATTTTAAAGGAATCATCTCCCCACCCATATTTACGTCAAAATGATGCTTAACCAGGGCTGCCATCTCAAAATTTTTAAAAAGGACCTTTTGACCATTTTTAAAGAAAAAGAAAAAAAGAAAAGTGCATTTTATATAGTGCTTATTGCCATTTTAAAGCAAAAAAAAAAAGATTTGGGATTCCAAAAAAGGACTATTCTTTTTTTATGAAGGACATATGGCACCCCTGTGCTTAACCCATTAATGCGCACCGGTACCGAATTGGTATTAAAAATTGCTTTTTCCAAAAATTACCAAACTGAGACTAAATTTGCTTAATTGTGATCCAAAAATAAATATAATAAATTTGTGACCAAAAAATTTACAGAGTTAACAAGGACACGTCAAGCTTATAACTTATTCTTGAAGTTGCAATTTTCGGAGCTAAAACGAACCTTTTCTGCTAAAATTTAAGTCATATTTGAAAATCGAAGTTCGGTTTGACAAGAATTCGAAAAACAAGTAATTTTCGGGTACTAAAAATTTTCTGACTTTGTGGAAACTTTTGCATTTTTCTCAAAAATAGTGAAAGATATGTAAAAAATTTTAATGGTATTTTGTGAAACATAAATGTAGCTACAAGAAATGTTATGACGTTAACTGCGTCCAGCAACTGGAATCGAGTAGGGGCCCAAACCAGTAAAAATGAAATTTTTTGGACAATTCAGCCAAAAATGGGTTAAAGGTTTCAAAACAAGAATGTCAAATAAGCCATGTGCAACTATTCTTTTCATTTAATCTTTTAAGCATTATTATGTTTTTGTTTTTGTATCTTTGTCGGCCACCCAATACACCAAAAGATAGCCCTGAATCTCCTCTTTCGAATGAGATATCTTGCATAATTTAAATGACGAAAAATGGATAAGAAAAAGGCTAAAAAGGCAGAGGCAATAGTACTAATTTAGTATTTTTCACCATCTAAAATAGTACCCAAATCGCCATCCTGGGTATATATAAATTTGTGGGATGGGACCTACCGAAAATCATCTTTTTGACATTCTATACAAAAATCGTATTTCCTCTAATAGAGTGGCATGCCGCTCTATTATTCAAACTTCCTAAAACTGGAAAATTATCAATCAAAAATGGCCTTAACTCTGAAATCCTAGACAAAATAGGGGGGGGGGGCTGCCGCTTTATTAGAGGAAATACGGTAGGTATGAAAATGTGTAGACATTGTGTGTTCCAGGCATGTGCAATGCTAATCCAGAGCCAACAATTAAGTGGTTTTTGAAGGACAAAGAACTGGTTGGTGACCGGTATGTGATGAAGCATAAAAAGCAGGTGGGGAAGTATATCTGCACACTCATTATGAAGGTAAATCTTTATATAACATACTCGTTAGCTGATATATTCTAAAAAGTACATGAAGTGTGTATAAAACGCCTTCAAATAAACTTTTGGGGACGCAACCAACTCGCCAACAAAAAAACTCGCCTAAGAAAAATTCGATAAAAAGGCCCCCTATGACTGGTCCCAAGGGGGGCAATTAAATCGAATTTTTCGTTGGCGAGTTTCTGCGTTAGCGAGTTATGGCATTGACGAGTCGGTTCCGTCCCACTTTTTTCTAAATTTTTGTCTAACAAATTGTAAGGATGATCACTTACTCCCCTTTACTTAGAATGGAACCCACCTAAACATAACCATAGAAATATAAAGAGTTTATTTTTATTTTTACAGTTATGTGATGGGTCTCATCCTGAGTCTGAATAATTGGAGAATAATCTTGAGTCAGAATGACAAAAACTAACCCCCTTCCCCCACTCAGAGTTAGAAATAAAAAAAGTTTGCTTAGAGGCGTATTATATATTAAGCTGATTCATTCTATAAATAAATGTCCGAAATTTTGCAGAATCCAACACAAGCAGATCAGGGCATCTACAAAGTAGTAGCAACCAACGCACACGGCACACACTCCATTGAACAAAACTACATGGCAGTTTGCACTGCGAATGAAGTGTTTAAAACTCAGTAGTTTTTGAAAATTTAAATTAATTGGTTTTAACAATTTTGTCTACAGGGTGTATCACAAAAACTGGTGCAATTTAAAAAAAATTGTGTACGCAACCTCTCAAACCTGCCCGGCTGATTTCCGATTTTTTAGGAAATCTCCACAGTGTATAATTTTTGATTCCAGCCATGAATAGGTCTTCCCCATATATAGTTTTTCTGTTCTGTTACTTGCTGTGTTTTAGAAAGGATCTATGCTTAGAGTACTTACACTCTTTGCTATGCTAAATTTATAATGAGATTCAAACACGCTAAGATATTATTTTCGATGAAAAACATTGCAAAGGAGTGGATAAAATAACAGTTACGTTCAAAAATCACTTTGAAATTTGGAATTTGAATGCTTTACCGTTTTTGCACCAGTTTTTGTGATACACCCTGTATGCGTGGGAGAGTTGGTTGAAGGTGCATGCCCGTGCGTTGCACCGCAAATAAAGGCCGGGGACAAGCAATTGTTTTAAATCGTTTCCTTTTTGCTCGTCTAGCATCAGATATAATATTCATGACCTTATAATTCTTTTCATAATTAGGCAGAAAAATTGAAAAAAACGACTTGAGAATAAAAAAAAAGACCGGAAAAGAACTGCCGATCCCCGCCGTAGTTTTCATGTAACGCACGGGTATGGCCTTTTAAAAAACTTAAATTTTCTTTTTGAAAAAACAGTCGCATTTTAATACAGCCTTTGAAATTTGAAAGTTTTTAACCGCAATTTTATTATTTTTGAGGTTTTGTGTCAAATTCTTTTTTGGGGCTCAAAAATGAATAAGCACTGGATAAAATGGCATTTTCGACGAAAAATGACCAAATCGTGCTTTTCCAAAGTTTTGATTTACGTACCTCAGTTTTGTAGTAATCATCTATTTGAAAAATAATTTCAGAAAACTTAAAAAAAGGTGACGAATATAAAAAGAGTGCCGCAGTAATTTTGCACATTTCTTCTTTGTATTTGTCTAGAATTGTATTTGAGTTTAGACGACAGAGAAAATAAACAAGCTTCACCTTCCTACAAATAATTAAGAAGAAAAATAAATTAAAGTTAAACATGTTTACTATACGAACTGACACTTAAAATTTAGGTATAGTTACCCCTAAACTCGGATTTTTTGAAAAGTATCCCAAAATCACCTCCCGAACTAATTTTTTCTGCTCAACACGATAAAAAAAAGCATTTTTAAACACTTTCTGATTAAAAAATTTGGCGCTAGTAGCGAATACCCCCCCCCCCCCAACAAATTTTTTTTCAAAATCAGGTTTTAACCATTTCTAAGTAATTCTTATGCGCTGAAAACGATTAAAAAGGTGTTTTCGGGCATTTTCCGACCTAAAAAGTTGATTTTTGGAAAAAAAATTGACCAAAATTCGACTTTTTGCCTTGGGGGACCAAGGTAAACCACCTGAAAACGGTACCTAGAGTCCTAAAAAGATGGGATTTGAACATAGTATTGTTAGCTGGGGCCTACCTCATAAAGAAACTCTGGTATGCATGTTTTTTTCATGCATCCAGAGTCACTTTCGAGTGATTTTTGACTAAGGTATGTGGGTGTGCGCATCTCAACCCCAAGCAAGCAAGCCCCCTGCGCTCCCGAAGGCGCCCCGAAGGGGCGCAGGGGGCTTGGAACTCTAATCTACTTTAGGCGTCCATAGTCGCTTTAGGCGTCCGAAAAAATGGGGCGTCCAAGAAAAAAAATTAAACGTCCAAAAAAAAATTTAGCCGTCCAAGTAAAAAAACCATTTTATTCATATGAATGTCAATCATCATAACAATTAAAAGAAACGTTTTAAAAGAAACAGTACACAAGTATTATACCACGTTTTGGTCACTGGGACATTGCAAAAAAACATATATGCATTTTATGATCAAGAGCATTTCTCGGAATCATGTCTAAGGTAAGTGAGCGCGCGCATCTCTAACTCCAAGCCTTCTGTGCCCCCTTCGGGGCGCAGGGGCTTGGAGTTGAGACGCGCACACCCACATACCTTAGACATGACTCCGAGAAATGCTCTTGATCATGTAAAAAGCATGCATACCAGAGTTTTTTTACGCGGTAGGCCCTAGTCAACAAAACTGTGTTGAAATTCTATCTTTTAAGAGTATGAGGTTATATTAACAAAATTCACTGAACTTTGAATTATCGAACAAATAAAACTATTGTTCAGTGCTATTTTCTTGCACATGTGGCCTATCTTTGAAAATATGCTAGAAGCAATTCGTGAAATGTACCCATTTGATCCTTAAATATATGTTAGAGAAAAATAGTTTACAAATTTGTTCAAGTGTTCATATTCTTTAAAAAATGATATGCTATGACCAATAAAAATAATACTTTAATTTGTTGAATATGAAAATTTGTCTATAAAATACATTGGACGCCTAATTTATTTTTCGGACGCCTAAAATTTTTTGTTGTAGTCCTGTGGACGCCCGATTTTTGCGTTGGACGCCTAAACTCATCTTGGACGCCTAAAGCGACTATGGACTCCTAAAGTAGATTAGTACCGGGCTTGGTTGGTTAGAGATGCGTGCACTCACTTACCTTAGACATAATTCCGAGCAGGACTCTTGATCATAAAATGCATATGGAGACTCTTTTTGCCTAGCTCCAGTGACCAAAACGAGGTAGAATACCTTGGTCCCCCAAGGCAAAAAGTCGAATTTTGGTCAATTTTTTTTCCAAAAATCAACTTTTTAGGTCAGAAAATGCCCGAAAACACCTTTTTTATCGTTTTCAGCGCATAAGAATTACTTAGAAATGGTTAAAACCTGATTTTGAAAAAAAATTTGTTGGGGGGGGGGGTATTCGCTACTAGGGTCGAAAATTTCAACATTGCCGAAAAAAATCGCCTCCCACCCCTCAGGGGTATAAATAAAAAGCCATTAAATACAATGAAGCACTAAATTGTAAATTCGAAAAAATTCACTTCCAGAAACCCGACAGGATTAGTTCCTCTTGCTCCTTCTTGTTGTTTTTGGCTGATGATTAGGTGCAGAGCCACAGAACTGAACGGGTTTGTTTCGTTTTTGGAACAAAAAACAGCAGAGAAGACTGAAAATTTTTTGACTGGGAGACAATTTTTACAAGTACCCAAATCTCCACAATGACTACACAGCTGGACACACAAAGGCTGTATGAATTTGAAGACAAAATTAAAATCCAATCCATTAAGACTTCATTGATGTTATAACTTATATTTTATATATAATATATATAATAGAATTTAATAGGTTAAATAAGATGAATTTTGGTCTAGCCAAAACGAAGTATAGAACAAGTGGAGTCCAGCTGCGGCAATTCAATGTCTTCTTGTCGTTTCACACGCCGTATGGGTGACTTGGAGCAGCAGTAGTAATTCGGACCATATCTCACCCTGTAAAAATCTCTGAGACAATTGCTTTCTGGGAATCTGTTAGGAAGCGATGAAAAATCAGTAATTTGCGCCGTTAGTATAATAACAAGAAAATAGAGCGCTACTTGCACAAATACTACTTTGAAAGCTACAATTAGATATCTGAAATGAAATTCATAGCTTTTCATACTGCAACTTTAGGCTAGCAAAGTATTGTTAGACTGGTTTTATTGATGATTAAATTGACGCAGCAAATAAATCTCAATGAAAACTTTTTTCAAGCAATCTAATTTAATCTAACCACCTCTGCAGAAATTTGGAAGAGATGAAAATCTCTTTTAGAAAACCTTCATATAGTATTTGGACTGAGTCAGTCAGACTTTTTTCACTTTCTCGAGCTGGAGCCGATGTGTCACGCTAACTTTTTTTGCAATCGATGGATCTGAGTGTGCTCTTCCGATTGTGATATCATAAAGCGTTGCGTCTTGAGCTGATTTTTGAGAATTCAGAAACTAAGCGTTGAAATGAGCCAAATAACCAAAGAACATGGAGTAGCAGGAATTTATATCCTTGTTGTCTCGGCCCTTGTTGTGTCTTTCCGATAGTTTTTTGTTGCTTTTTCATAGTGAAAGCAGCTAAAACAGCCTTCGGACACTATTTAAGTCATTTTTGAGCCAGGGGAGATTCTGTGAAAATTCAAATCAAGACGCCTGCTTTATTTGCTCCAGTTATTGGTTTTTTTAAACCATTGACAAGGGAGCCGCCCGAACTGTAAACTCGAATTTGAAAAGTCGGTTAGTGCCATCTTGTAGAGCATAGTCGATGTACTATACAGAATTTCAATACTTTTTCATAACAGAAAATAAAATTGGATTCAAAGACTCGAGAAACATCGAGAAGAAAACTGCCTTGGTGCCCCCTGTGGATTTTCAAGAATATATTTTACTATAGTATAATCTTAATACACTGACATCCCTAGAAATACGATCTCCAGCTGTTTCCGACAATTTTTCAGTGTCAGAATTATCTGAGGGTCGAACTCTTGGGGTTTCATCATCAGTGATGGGTAAAATTGAAATCATTCCATAGATGTTTTGATGTTTATAACCCGCTCTCTGTGGAGCTAATAATACTACTTTAACAGTTATGTAGCTGGGGGCAGGTGTCGACACGGGCCGGGCGCGTAATAGGCTTTACTCTACAATAATTACTGAAGCTCTGTACACATTATAGCTTATTTTAAAGCTGTTGGATTTCTTTACCAAAGTTAAGCAACGGCACCATGTTTTATGTCTGTAACTTTTTTGACGCAAAGAACGTCAAACCGGGCCGGGGCCCGGCAGGCCATATTTTTTAAAAGTCGAAACGTGTAAAAACGTGCTTTTAAGGTGCGGATGACCATTTATATATCCATTAAAAATATTTAACCACAAACATTTAATTTATTATCAAATTTTTTGCTTCAAGATCCAAAGTGTTCAATACTATCTGTGATTTTGTCAAATTCATAACTTCCTCGACCATCCATTTGCAAGAAGTAGTCGTGATGTTTCCTTAAATTTACAAAGTTTAGGATCTTTCAAGTATTTTGATTGATAAAATACCGTGAATTTTGAATGACTCTTATAAACCAAAAAATTAACTTTTAACCATATTTTTGATATAAAGCCCGTTCTCGTCCCTAAATTGCGGACCTGGTTACATACCAAAAACTTAGATATCGTAATTTCATCTTCCCTAGAGTCCATCCAAAAAAGCAGGATTGTTCTAAAACCGGGTAGCCGACATAAGGTAACGGCGTAAGACTGGCGTTACGAAGGCTAAAAAATCCTGCGAAAAGGTAGACAAAACTAAAAAAAGTGGATCGAAATCACTAACCCAAAATTATCACTGTTAAGGAAACCGTTCATTAGAGAATATATGGTATCCTTCTAATTTTTGAGGTTCAAACTTACTATAAAAAGTCGAGAACGGTGGGGAAATGGGAAAATATATGTATTTTTTGAATTTTGTCCCGCGCCAATTTTACGATGATTTTGAAGGGTGTGAAGTTTTCAAATCTCAATAAAAAAATCAACTGAAATTTATGAAAATTTTGCTCACCACAAGGATTTTCTGTGAGAAACAGTAAATAGAGTGATTTCCAGGGAGTGGCATTGTCGGTAAATTGAGTCTTCCACATCAGCTAAAACCGTTATCTAGCAGTAAATACTTAGAATAAGATAGTTTACCAGACACAGCCGAAGTGCACTCATCCAAAATGGCGAACTGGGGGCGGTGGTAGAAAAGTCTGGCCATGGCTATCCTCTGTTTCTCGCCTCCACTCAACACATCCATCCAGTCCTGTTCACTGTCCCAGCCACCCTCTCTGGAAAGTATGTAAGCCAACTGCACATTTTCGAGCAGTTCTAGCAGGTCTGAATCAGTCACACCTTCCTTCGCATATTGATTTGCTTGTCGGGGTAGATGATCTGGTCACGCAGGGTGCCCAAGGTCATGTAGGGTCTCTGAAAGTTTGAACTTAAAGGAAGGGTAAAAGGGGTTTCATTTAGGTTCACACGTGCGCGAGTGCTCGACCAGCTCAAATACCCGTATACCCGGGTTTCAGCAAATTACGCGGACCCTACGATTTGGTCCCTAAAAACTTATTTACAAAAGGTTCACTAGACGATGATTTTTTTTAAACTATTTCTGCTTGGTCCCCATGTGGTTTGCTTCCTGGTCTGTGAATGCCTTTTAAATGGGTAACAGCCAAACCGCAGGAAGAACCAAGCAAAAATCGTGTTTTTGACATGATATACCAAAATTAGTTCGATGTGCATTCACAGAAATTTGACTCGTAAAAACTTCCTAGCATATCTTGAATTACTCTCGAGACAACGAAGATTTGATTTTAAACTTTTCCTATTATTTTCCGGGTTTTTTCGCAGAAAAAATTGCCACCTTTTTGGGAATATTACCAGTGATTATCACCAGTGATTATCCCAACCCTAATTCTTCTTGACCGCTCGGTTAAAAAAACCATTTTTCTACTTTTCCGTTGTCTTTCGGTTGGTTAACCAATCCAATGTTTAGGTACTAGGTTTTCAGTTTTTTTACGTAAATTAACCGCAATTTTGCTATACCACGTGCTCGGATTTTTAATTTTTCCAAACTCGGTTTATTGGCTAACCGGATTTTCGGCTAGCCGACCGAAAACTTCTCTAATGAAAATGCTAAAATTTTTACCTGAGGCACATAGAAAAGTTTTCCCCGCTGTGGTTTGGTCAACTGTCCACCCCACAAAGGCCATAGTTCACCGAGTACTCGAAACAGAGAAGACTTGCCACATCCATTTGGTCCACAAACCAGCACATTAGTGCCTGAGGGAACTTCCAAGTCGAGTGATTCAATCAGTACATCTCCATTGGGTGTGATTAATGGCACTTTGTCAAACTTGATCAGGTTGTTTCTGACAATTATTTTGCCATTTCCAGGACGGAGGCTTTGGTTGAGTGGAACGACTCCATTGCTCAGCAGCTTATCCTTGGACTCAGAAGAAGAGTCTGTGTTGGGTGATGAAGCTATCATGGTTCTTTGGTAGTCACCTCAAATGAGAGCAGTTAGGACAATTTGCAAAAGATAGGGATATGGGCGAAATCGAAATCTCCATGGCCGTAGACGGCAATGGTCTTTGAATAACAAGCACAGCCCTGATTTAAAAAATGGCCTTTTCATAATACTGATGACTTTATGTAATTATTATTAATAGATAGCATTTTAGGTTGGCGCAAAACTGCACCTTTTTCCAAGTCATTGAGCACACACATTAGAGTATCCACACGTGCAGTATAGCCGGCAAGTCGAGTCATTTCCCTACCAGCCAATGCTAACCTTCCAAGAGCTTCAGCCAACTTAAACAAATAACATTGAAAAAAACTTAATGTCAAGTGTAATCCCACACCAAAAAATTTAAATGGCGTAAATCGTAAATAGCTCAAAACGTTTTTTAAAACCTGGTTAAGCACCAGCCTGGGCTCGCCCCAAACTAGCTGACTGGCCAGTGTTGACTATAGTTTTTAGATGTCTAAATATTTTTATCTCCCTGGATTTCAGCAAGGTATTCTTGCAAGATATAAACTAGTTCGATAAAATTTACGAAACCAAAGGCTCTGAAGTAGAGTAAATTTTGCGAAGACCCTTTTCACAGACCTTTTCTATCAATTTCGCACATTATATTGAGTTAGTTGATAACTCATTGAAAACTTGAGATACATCTACAACCCACATAAAAAATGAATAATTCATACAAAAATATATTCGAGAGAAATAATTTAAGGAACTTGGCTTGGTAAAAACCTAAATTTGAACGGCTGCTTTGATGACGATTGAAATTACCTAGCTTTACTTAAATTAAAACTTACTTTGAACATCATTCTGCCTGAGGTATAATAGTCCTAGAAGAAAAGTTGACTTTGTTTTGATATGGCTACCCCAAGTCTACCTGCATCAACTGGTCCTTGGACTTCTGCATCATTGTAGAGTCAGACTTGTTGAAGAAAGGTCTGCTCATAGTGTACCAGCCCACAACTGTGGCAATGTATTTAGCCACTATGTTGTCCAGGAAACCCAAAGAAAACCTGAAGAGGATCAAGGAGCGCAAGTGGTTGACCATTCTCTGGAAGGCATTCATCACTGAGGTTCTCTCCCGTTCATTACCCTGAAAGCAACAAACTTAGTAAAATTTTGAGAAATCATACCCATACACTTGTACAAACCTGATAGAAAGCGATCTCCTCACTGTTAACTATGAGTCGAGAGTTGACAAAACGGTATTCGCCCTCCAGTTGCTGCTCCATCACAGTCAACCGACCGATTGGTCTTCTTAAGTAAGTGAGCACCACACCAGAAGCCAACAAGTAAAAGAACAAGCGGCCTGGGGCCTGGAAGCCCAGAGAACTACCAATTCTACTCACATACAAAGCAACATCTACCAGTGGCTAAAAACAAGTTTTTATGAAAAAGACTAATTTATTTTCTGATCATAAGTCTTTTTTGTTCAAATCATTGTTGTGTTAAATTCAGTTAACAGTTTTTGTCTTTATTGTGTTAAAACTTTGACTTTATATGAGTATCCATTTGGTTTAGCGTTTCAAATGATATAGCGATGATAAATAATGGCCAAAATCTTACAGGGAGATTAAACAAAGTTCTAAAAATTCCAACGCGTTTTGCTTACCCTAACATGCCCTTACACTAATACCAAAATTTAAAAAATTTTGGTTTTTCAATTCTTGAGAGAGTTTTAAGAATTTTAATTCTTGAGAGAGTCAAAAAAATAATTATTACAAACCTTCGACAAGTTTGAGTACAGCTCGACAATACCTCGCAGAATTTGTCCACATCTTGGGTCAAAAGCTGATCGGCATTGGAAATTCTTAAAATTGAAATGTTTTTTCTTTGGAATCGTTTAAAGGGCCATTGCCGTCTACGACAACGGTTGTTCCCCGCCAATTCAAATTTTTTTCTTTATCGTTGGATTTACGTACGAATTTTTCAACTTGGTTTCTAGCAAAACTATAACTAAAATTAAATTCTAGGCCTTATTTTGTTAGAAACCAAGCTGAAAAATCCGTACAGAAGTTCAATGATTAGGCGAAAATTTAAATTGGCGGGGACAATTCAAAGCAGGTGGCAATGGCCCTTTAAAGAGTTATGTTTGCTACCTGTTGTCCAAATTTGACATTTTGTAGAAGGTAAATCCGCTGAAAATGAGTATTTAGCTATTCTTTTATCGTATTTCCTCTGATAAGCAAACACCCTTCAGAACCTATATCTCGATCCAGAGTCAATATTTTGTAAATCTGTTTTTTGCGTTTTCTTAACTGCCACGGCCTCAGTAGATTTCTTTTTTAGATTTTTGTTGAGTACCCGAAATTCTCGAAATTGAACAAAATTTTTCTGTTTTCTGATGTTTGGAAAAAAGCCCACATATGGGCTTATTAGAAGAAATACGGTAGCCTAAGAAAGAGTGTACTAAATGTGGACCTGCCCACACAAAATCACCCCTTACACTATTGAAAAGTAAAGACCCTAGTGCCCAGCAAGAAAATTTGCATAATAAGTTTTGAAATTTATGCTTGGAAGCCGGTGATAGAATATTTTTCCCTATACCGCCTAATCGTTTCTTGAGGTGCATATTCACAATTTCTTGGTCTAATAGAATAATTTACTTGAGGTATTGCTTGTAGAAGTGTTGAGTCAAGCGCTCACGGAAACGCAATTTGAGTTCACTCAGACCAAACTAAAAAAACCACAAATAGTATGATTTCCTGAAGAAAATCTCTAAATACTTACTTTAAGAAAGCTGTTGACCACCGAGATTAATGGCATACACATCAGATAGTTCATGGTCGACTTCACAAATTTATTTTTTTTGCGAGCAATGATCGAGCTGCAAATTCAGGTTTTATAAAAAATAAATAAAGACTCTAATCTAAATTATACTAACGCCTCAATTTTCGTAGAAGTGGTTATCATCCAAACGTCAGCATATGTTCTTAGCAATAAACTTATGGCTATAAGAATCATGTAGAGAATCTAAAAAGTCAAATTTTCGTGAAACGTAGAGCGAAATTTTAAATTTTGGTGAGCTTAAAATATTTAAAGCTATCCAGAAATTCAGGGTCGGCCCGACCGTCCTAAGCCGAGCCTAGTTTTTAAGGGCCTCAGGGTGTCACAGGTCATACCAGAAAATGGTCATACCAGAAAAAAAAATTGTGTTTGTGCACAGACCTACAATTATTTACCAAGACTTCAATTACCAAAATATGTAAATTTTTACATGTATATTTTACGCTACTTGATAAGAATCTAAAATTCACTCGGTTCACAGCCGACTGTCATAGATGGCAATTATATAATCAAGAAGTTTAGAAATATCGGCGCTAGTAGCGAATATCCCCCCCCCAAGCATCCGACCTTTTAAAATTGCTGTAACTACCCTTGCAAACAACAAGTTTAGGCTTAGCCCTTAGGCTTGGGGGTAGGCCAGCGTACGGAAGTTGTGACTAATGAAGAGTTTGCGCACATTTTCTGGGGTCTGGGACATAAATTTGGGTACTTTTTACTAAAGTAAAAAAAGTGAAAATCGTTGGGGGGGGGGTTATTCGCTACTAGGGTCGAAATATCGAATAAAGTTAGTCTCCACATCTTGGCAACCAGCTCAATATGAGTCTTTCACCAAACTTTATTAATCTGAGCAGAAAAAGTCAAGAAACTTACCTCAGCCGAAAATATACTTGGGATCAGAATTTTGACTATCCGATACAACTTTTTAATAAAGTTCCAGTCGACATGAGCCCTTTCTTTGGCTGCTTTCTGCTCTGATAGCTTAATTTTAAGAGTCCCTGGTACACTATACTCTCTAAACACATCACAATTAGCATAAAAACTATGTTTCGACTTAAAGTCCTTACCCTAACTTGTAATGCTTCTTATACAAGTGAATAACCACAAATACAGCTGAAGTGCCGAGTATCGCCGGAGCTGCATCTCTCAAAGTCGGCCTCGGCAGCTTCGACAGTTTGGTTAATATGGATGGCATTTAATATATAGGTAATGCAGCTAATTGACTAGTCAAGAATACCACAAATCAACAATTATTGATGCGAAAATAAAAATTTTTAGCTCGATTTTTTTTGAAATTTATTCAGGATCCTAAAAATTTTACCAATTTAACATCTTTGCAAAATTTTGGTTCAGTACTGACTTCCAAATTCGACCCTTACGCTTATTTGAGTCTAAGGGAGTTAATTCATATATTTAATCGTTTTGATTTAAATTTCTATTGGAAGGGGCCTATTCGCTAATATGGTCAAAAAGCGCGATTTCCAGCAATACCACTGCGCCACACAAAAACAAATGTGGAAAAAATTGAATGGGTCTGGACTGGTTCCGAGTGTAGATCTCATCAAATTTTGTGTATCAATAGTGTAAGGAAGTTGATTAGGCACCCTCCCAGAAAAAAGGAAAGAAAAACAAAGTCATAAAATAACTAAAAAAACAAGGTGACGAAAAACGAAATAATTAAAAACACTAATAAAGTTAATTCTCGATAGCTTATTGGTAGAGCAGCGGATGCCGGTAGAAGATTCCCACTCTATGCACCCATTTTTCATCTAATTTTAATATAACTCATTTTACAGTCCTATGTCACACATAGCTACATGTCACAAGTATTCCAACTATCAATCAAGCATTTGGATTTACGTGAGCGATTTTTATTTTTTTCCTGCGTCCTTCTGTATTTTTAGGCACAGGATAGAAAACCAGGATACTTTAAGAGAAATTCAACGTGTATTTCTGACATTTATCAATTCGGAAAAACTGTTTGAGTTCGCAATAAAGAAACTTGCGCCTAAGCCTTGGCCAAGAAATCAATATGGAGGACTAAGGCAGCAATTGAGGTGTGGCCGAACGAGTACCAGGATGGCATTATTTAGTGCGTAGGCGTTAAGCGTTCTTATGCGGAAATTGTAAAAAGTTTTTTTTTTCAAATAAGGCATTTGTTTAAAGCATTTGCTGGCCCTATGGGCGGTATAATGGGCGGTTTTCCACCTAATGGGCGGTTTTCCACCTTGGTACCCTGCTCTTGTTTTTGTGATTTTTTAGGATAAGGCTTTAGCAAAGCTAGGCCAGCTTATGTTAGGATGAATTTAAACATGAGTCTAAGATACGTATAAGTCCGTCCTAACGTACGCTGGTCTACCCTTGCCTAAGCCTAGTGCCTAAATGATATAAAACAGAGGGATCAAGGGAAACCGCCCCCAACACACCCACGAGGAATTGAGCCACGTTCCCATAAATATTGTCAAAACTGCAGAAATATGAAATTTAATTCTCGCATTACGCAAAAGTTTCTAAACGCAGTTATGCCGTATTATCAACATTTGATTGCAAACCAGAGTGACCCATAACATTAAAGATAGTTTTTTTCCTTTAAAAAGCAACTTCCTAATTAGTAGACAACAGTCAAAAAAGGTAGACATCTGTGTCTACCTTTTCTATTGGTTTGTTCTTATTTTCCAAAACAAGATTGAAACATCTTTTTCCCTATTGCTTTTCTCCCTACAAATAGTTGGGGTGGTAGTCAGAGCGAGATATTCTGCCAGCACAATATTCTCTGTGTGGTTGTCCATGAATTTCTTTTATCTAGAATGAATATTGGAATGGTTGTATTGGACGATAAGGTGATTATTGATTGTGCAAGAGCACAAAATAAGTAGTTTGGGGGTCGAAGAACTGTCTTTCACAGCCAAATGGGTGTTCTTTTTCACAAATATATCGATTGGCTATGCAGGAGAAAGTGCTCAAAGGCAAGTTAGAATATCTGGTTTGTGGTGCTGACGAATGAGTTTTCGCCTACGGCTGTATTCACTTGTTTGCAGTTTTTCCTGCTGTTAAAGTTGGTTGAAATAAGAAGTTACGTAATTTTGAATTAGGATTGACTCAAAAACATGCACTGGTTTTTCATGAAGGGTATCTTTTTGCACCTATTTTGACCCGAAACATGGAAATTTTTGTTTTTTTCTCTAAGTAACTCCCTCTACCTTGATTCGAAATCAAGTTCTTAACGTTGTGTTTTGAACTATTTTAAGGAGTTCTCTCAGACAAGTTATTTTTTGATTTGTAGCCAATGCAGTGAGCTAAAAATTAGTGGTAACTTGCCTGAGATCATTTACAAAAAAATAGGTTAAAACCAATGTTGAGAAGTGGATTTCGAATAAGAGTAGAACAACTTTGTTTAAAGGATATAAGGTAAATATGAACAAAAAAGTAGCGATAATACAATATCTATAATATATTCGGCCATAACTTGGAGCCGGAATATCCATAAGCGAATTTAATTCGAATTCGTCTCTCTTGACTTCGTTCGTCGGTTTTAAAATACGAATAATTGTTGAGGCACGATTACTGTTTTTCTTTAGTGTAAACGCCGAGCCTCAAATTTTTATAAAGATCGGAGAAGTTTTGGATCCATCTCGAAATCTGAAAAGTGGAGTTGGTAGAGCCTGTAGGAGTTGAAGGGGCATGCCCGTGCGTTAGACGGAAAAAAGGTGGAGACCAAAATTCCTTATGCTTCTCAATAAGTTTTTATACTCGTTATCTTCTAAATTTTTAAAGTTTTCTGTCTAGCTTTTAAAAGTAACATAAGGTCATTAATATCAAATTTGACGCAAAATGAGTGATAAATGGGACCGTTCAAAAAAACTGCTGGTCACGCCTTAACTTTTTCAAACACACGGGTATGATCCTTTAAAGGGGGATTAATCACTGCCATTTTTACCTTTTTTTGCTACCCACAAGAGATTTGGCAAACCTTATTCTCACCGTAAAAAGCTTCTTTTGCCGCAAAAACAATTTTTTTGCCGCAGAAATACTTTTTTCTGCCGCAAATTTTTTCTCGCTGTTAAACAACTTTTCACGGCAAAATAAAATATGCGTTGTGGTAGAATAAAGTATTTTAGCGACAGAAAAAAGTTTTTCTGCCGCTAAAAGAAGCTTTTAAAAAAAAGGATTTTTACGGCAAATAAAAGGTTTGCCCCAAGAGGTCGTGAAGACTTTTAAGGTTTAGGAAAAGGCCTGAAATATATAGAAAAAAATATCAGCTAAAAAATACCTCTCATACTGTCATATGAAAGTAAAAATTAAGATAAGAACCAATGTCGAAAATTGACTCTAGGTCAATTTGTCGATGGTCAATTCATCGACGGTTTTGTCAATCTTAGTTTTACCATGTCAATTGAGTTATTCAATATAAACGCGATTTAAAATGGCCTTTTTCCTAATATAAATCCTATCATTGGTAACTAGAAAAGGCGCTAATGCCAAAAGCCGCTCCTGGGTACTATCCAAGTGGGTACCACATCTTGAGTAACCCCATCTGGATACCGGCTAGGTACACTACCTGAGTGCCTCCTCTTGGTACTTTCTCCTGGTTACCACCTCTTAATCATACTTACCTGAATACGCCTCCTGGGTACCCCCACCTGAGTAAAACTTCAGAGTACCACCTCCTGGTCATCTGCGCCTGGATACTCTAACCTAGGTACTAACACTTGAGTACCATCTCCTAGGTACCACCGATGGGTACACTTCCTCGGTACCTCCACCTAGATACTGCCCGCTGAATACGTAACGGTAAATACCGGGTATTTAGCCATTAGTCAACCCTATGGAAACCACTATCGAGATTAAATCAATCTAGAACAAAAGCAAGTAAAAAATGTTTGAATTATTCCTCGCACGCTGGCCTACCGTAAGCCTAAGTTAAAAAATAACAGTAGGATAATAAGTTAGAACATGAGAGTTCGGACTGGTGCGAGCGGAAATATGCAAATTGTGAGTTGTGTAAGGTAAGATATTCGAGGCTTTGGGAAGGCTTAAGTGATACACGAGGCTTAAATTAGAAAAAATTCAGTAATTGGGGCGCGAGAATATTGTGTCACGTACTGAAAAGTAGATATCAAACGTAATTTTCTTCGTTTTTTTTTTCAAATCTTGCTCCTGCTGAAAACTCGAGCTCATAGAATGATCTTGTCTCTGCCAAAAATCATGAAAAAATAATTTATTGATTGATTTAAGAGAGGAATGTAAGTGCAGAAAACAACTTAGTCAAGCAATTAGGTTCTAAACAATGGATATTCAAACGAACAATCACAGAGATCCAAAAGACTAATCTAGATGAGCTGTTGCGCCTTAGTCAGCCGAGGGCATCACCTTCATTCTCGCAAAAGCAGCTTTCTCCAACTCTCTCTCTTGTCTGGATGGGCTATCTGGATCATTTGGTGAGCACGTTGGCGCATGTTTTGCCCCAGAGCTGGGCGATCCCGTGTTCTGTGACTACATAATGCACATGGGCTCTCGAAGTTACCACACCACTCCCCTAAATTGCATATTTTGCTTATTTGTTTTGGGAAAAAAGGTTTGTAATTGTAATTACCTGTTGAATGAAAGGCACAATCTTGGACTGACCTCCTTTCTTGGCAGTAGAAGGTAGGGCTATGATAGGTTTTCCCAAGCCGTCATTGCCGATGGCTGCCCCTCTGATAAAGTCAACCTGACCACCAAAGCCAGAGATGAACCTGTGTCCAATTGAGTCAGCCACCACCTGTCAATTTTATTGTTTATTGACGGAAAATTTTACCATCAAGAGATTTTTTAAAAGTAAGAAAATATCAAATGTTTCTTTGAGCTACGGACGAGAATATGCAAAAAATACAATTCCAAGAAAATAACCAGTTTAAAATGCTTACAATTCCATTGCCGTCTAAGGCCACAGAATTTTCGACTTTTTGCCACTATTCCATTGTACCCGTCCCCCCCCCCCAAAAGCTATTCCAGTGTACCACCCCCCCCCCCCCACCAAAATAAGGACCTATTCCAATGTACCCCCCCCCAAAAACCAACTTTTTTATATGCACCCAAAAACCATTTTTATGTAATAATTTTGGCTTGAGTTCAGAATCCCCCCCACGGGGACTGATCAGGTGGAGGAGATAACTTCATATTCGTGTTTCTCGACCCCGATTTCATGAGAAAGCCGCGCGTTTTTTTGGTTCTGAGAAAAAAATTTTTTTCGAACCACAGGGGGGTATCATGGGTTTTAGTCAAATTTGAAAAATTTAAATTGGCGCCTTTTGAATTTAAAAAGGATTAAGGGCTGTATAGGGAGGGAAGGGAATAAAAGGGGGCCACTAATCATAGAGGGCCACTAACAAGAAGATGTTGAACATAGTTTTGAATACTGGGGCCTACCGCATAAATAAACTCTGGTATGAATGCTTTTTCATGCATCCAGAGTCACTTTCGAGTGATTTGTGTCTAAGGTATGTGGGTGTGCGCATCTCAACTCCAAGCCCCTAAGCCCCTGCGCCCCGAAGGGGGCGCAGGGGCTTGAGAGTTAGAGATGCGCGCACACACTTACCTTAGACATGATTCCGAGAAGTACTCTTGACCATAAAATGCATATAGAGTCTATTTTTGCCACGGCCCAAGTTGAAAAACATGCTGAGGCAGTCGAAGAATACATATATTTACTTTTATATTGTTCTGCCATAAAAGTGGCCCCCTTTTATTCCCTTCCTCTCCCAATACAGCCTTAATCCTTTAAATTCAAAAGGCGCCAATTTAAATTTTTCAATTTTGACTAAAAAACCATGATACCCCCTGTGGTTCGAAAATTTTTTTTCTCAGAACCAAAAAAACGCGCGGCTTTCTCATGAAATCGGGGTCGAGAAACACGAATATGAAGTTATCTCTTCCACCTGATCAGTCCCCGTGGGGGGGATTCGTCACTGCAACCATAATTTTGCCATAAAAGGACCAGAAAAGCCATTTAAATAGGGTTCAAGGGCTGTATTGGGAGGGGAAGAGAATAACACAGGGGCCACTTTTTTTTGGCTGCTTTACCATGTTTTTCAACTCGGGCCGTGGCAAAAATAGACTCTATATGCATTTTATGGTCAAGAGTATTTCTCGGAATCATGTCTAAGGTAAGTGCGTGCGCGCATCTCTAACTCTCAAGCCCCTGCGCCCCTTCGGGGCGCATGGGGCTTGGGGGCTTGGAGTTGAGATGCGCACACCCACATACATTAGACACAAATCACTCGAAGTGACTCTAGATGCATGAAAAAGCATGCATACCAGAGTTTCTTTATGCAGTAGTCCCCAGTATTCAAAACTATGTTCAACATCTTCAATTTTTCGGCCGAAAAAGGTCTCCTCCTTTTCCGGCCTTTGGCTACAATCCAGAAGCTCAGCCATCCAGCCTTCACCTCCACAGGGTCCTGGCTGAGGCACAACCACCCCGGACCCACCGGATGACCTTGTGGTCCGAGTACTTATGGATTTGGGTCTTCACAACTTGCTGGGTTTGAGGTTGCCTGTAAAGGTATATATTAAGTGGTGGACCCCAAGTTGCTGGGTTTGAGGGTGCCTTAAACCCTCTTTAATTAGTGGCCCTGTTTTGTCCCTTCCCCTCCCAATACAGCCCTTGAACCTATTTAAATGGCTTTTCTGGTCCTTTTATGGCAAAATTATTACATAAAAATGGTTTTTGAGTGCATATAAAAAAGTTGGTTTTTGGGGGGGGGGTACATTGGAATAGCTTTTTTGAGGGGGGGGGGTTGTACAATGGAATAGTGCCGACTTTTTAATTAATCACTCCCATCAACAGCAAGACAATCAAATTAATTGCTAATGGCTCGTTCAGGAAGTCGGAGTTGGAGTATCTCTGATTGGTGAGCGCGTTTTTCGTCAAAACTTTTATTTTTCAAGCTTTTTGATTGTTCAGACTCATAGCTGCAAGGCTGCCGCCACTTATAGCTCATAGAGGGACGAACTGTACCGATTTCCGGCATTAAAGGTCTTCACTAATCAGTGATACTCCAACTTCGACTTCGTGAACACGTTGGAATTGGAGTCGGCGTAAGGGTTGGAGTAAAGTTTGTTCACGATGCCAAATACTCCAACGTCAACTCAACTCCGACTTCCTGAAGAAGCCATAAGTAATTGCTAAATTACCCTGAAATTATTATTTCTTGAATTGTTTGTTGTTTGCATCTGAAAAAAAGTTTTCAAAACTTTAAACAATCTACTAGTCGAGCAAAACTTTTCTTGACGTTGCCAGACAAGATCTGCACCACAAGTTACTAAAAGCGATAATAAGACCAGAGTTTCCAAAATGACAATGAGAATTGTCATTTTGTCATGTTGTCAAATGACAAAATGAGAAATTGTCAAAATGACAATTGTCATATGACAATTTTGAAAAATTATCATATGAGAATTTGTCAACTTGACAATTTTCAAAAATTATCATATGACAATTCTCATATGAGAATTCTCAGTTTGACAAAATTCTCATTTTGTCATTTGATAAAAATTTTTGTCATTTTGTCATATGATCATTTGTTTCTCATTTTTTCTTGTCAAATGATATTGTTTTCTTAGTTTCTCGCTTTTACGTCATCATTCTTTGGTTGTTTTAGGTCGAAAGATGTCACAAGCAGATTCTCAAGTTTTGTCAACCACAGGCAGTGCAGCTACTCCAAGTACAAAGAAGCGAAAGGATTCCATATAGGATAAGTTCAAAACCGTTGAGCGTGATGGAGCTACCTTCTTGGAATGCAGCAAGTGCTCTCAGGTAATTACTTTTAATTTCTGTACTCTTCTAACTCAATGTTGTTTCAGTTGTACAAGAAAACAGCGACAACTCCAACAACAACTGTGCTCAAATATCATTGGGAACACAGCAAGACAAATCACTCTGATGAACGACTGACGGCTCCTTCCATCGAGGATAATGAATACAAAAGAAAGGGAAACAAGTAAGCATTTGTTTCTTTATATATCATGGCTTATTTATTTTACAATGGTTTAGGGTGCAGAAAGTTGAACAAGCGTTTGCAGATGTATTGTCCATTCCGTCGATTTCCTTGAACACATTTCTTCATCCAACAATGCGAAACTTTATCGATCTCATCAGCAAAGACTTCAAGGTATATTTTAGCACTTTTACTTCATGCTTATGTTTTTCATTTTTAGCTACCTAAGAGTCATACAACATTGAAGAACCGACTACAAGAATGCTACGCGAAAACAAGGGACAAATTGAAGCAAGTGATTTCCTCTCTGACGTGCAAGCCATCGCTGACAACAGATATCTGGACAGATCCAAATCATGGATATTGACAGCGCTTCATACCATCCAAGGTGCAAGAAATGGTGGAATGGAGATCGACGCGATTAAATACTGGACGGGATTTCTCAATTCGGTTGTGCCTCTAATATATTTGCTAAGTGAACTTGAACGATGATTTAAGGACTGGAACACTTAGCGATCTTTGCCCTGGAGACTCTCAGCATACCTAATTGTAACTCAGATGTTTTGAAGTAGATTGCTGATGTAGATGAGGTTAGAATAAAAGGTTATTTGTAAAATTGCTGTCGAAAATGAGGAAAAGATATGATTACTTGACAATTACTAAGAAAAATTATCATGTGATAAAATGACAAAAAAAGAATTGTCATATGACAAAGTGACAAAAAAATTATCATATGACAAAATGATAATTTGTCATATGAGAATTCTCATATGACAATTTTGTCAACATGAGAATTATCATATGATAATTTTTCAAAAATTGTCATATGATAATTATCAGATGATAATTTTTTGAAATGACAAATTCTCATTTGAGAATTTGTCATATGAGAATTTTTTTGTCATTTGGAAACTCTGAATAAGACTTGCTTCGATCGATTCACATAAATTCAAGTTTAAAAAAAGTGATATGACAAGTATTTTTGGAGTAATTCATTCAGCTGTCTCCGCGAATTTGTGAAAGCTGTTAAGGAGATAGTCTCGACACGAAAAGATTAACCTAGATTTTGTTTTTAAATGTGATTTTAGAGCCATATTTTGAACGAGGGTCAACTGGCGACCATCCCAAGTGGCGGCCCCAACTGGCGGCTACTATGACTACTGCCTATTACCCGACTATCTAAAGGTACACTAATTACCTTTATGGTATCTCAACCTTCTACAACGCATGTTCTGACCGAATTAGCTACGCCAGCGTGACAGCATAGACTCTTGATCTGTGTACCTAGGTGGTTGTAAAGCTTTTGAATTCAGGTAGTATTGCCAGGTGGCGGTATCAAGACCCAGGTATCTAGATTGGAGATGGTAATATCTAGGACCTTATACCTAAAAAGTAGTACCTAAGTATCCGTGCCAGGGTATTCTTAAAAAGGCTGTTTTTCACCAAACATGTTTTTTTACCTTTTGTGGTTTGGGCAACATGTTTGAGTCCGTCCTGACACACGCTGGCCTACCCTGCACTTAAGCGTTAACAAAAACGGGGAGAACTGGCCATACACCACACGCGTAGTGACATTGTTAAAATATTTTCTAATCTACATATAGTATTTTTATTGGTTCTCTTGTCACGCTATTGTTTGTCCGTGACGTTTTTAACCAACTTATGGATGATCTCTCGGGTAATTTTTTGTCACCTCCTATCCAGTTTTTTGTGCTGAGAAACCTAATGAAAAAATTAGCCCCTAATTATTTCAGGACCGCCCCTAAAAATGACATTTTCAAGAATTGCCAGCCCATGTATCTGGGGACTAAGGCATACTTTTCGTCAAAACAATTTTTGTTTTCCAAAATTGTTTATTTTACGTTTCTCAGGGTAAATCGATATCGTAGAGTTCGAAAAAACGCATCATAAATGACAATAACCTATGAAATCAAAAGTTTTTCCACATAAGTTGCTCAAAAGGGGCATGTTCAGGACCGTATTCAAACCCGAGACCCAAAAATTGTTCAAAATCATTGTTTCAGGCGCCAAATGGCGCCTCTTCGGCTTATTTTTATTCCACTTCAATTAGAAGGGCAATTTCCTCCTCTTTTAAAATTTTTTGGACACAAAAATTAAATATAGAAAATGACCGAATATAACCAAATATGATCGATCATATGACCGAATTCGAAAATGACCGATCATTTTCCAACCCTAACTATAACTGAGAGAAGTTAGATTCTCACTTCAATGAAAAACAAAAAACAGGCAAAATTGCATAGTGAGAACACCTCAACTACCTCGGACATCGACCAACACCTGCACCTACACCCGCCCTTAGTAGAAAACCTATTAGTCTTTTTATAAACCAGGAACAATGTCCCTTTTAAACAGGCCGGCAACTATCGGCGCCGGAAGCTATTGTTCATATCCGCTTGTATTTGGTAGGTATAAGTTGTGTTGTCTTTTGTGATTTTTAGGCTTAGGCAAGGGTAGGACAGCGTATGTCAGGACAGACTCAAACGTATCTTAAACTCTTGTTTAATTTTAGCCCAACTTTTAATTCTACACAAGTTTGTCTGACATACCAGCACCGAGTTGTCTACAAAATATGGCTCTGAAATACATTGAAAAAGCACAAGACTTGGATTAATATTAGATCGTGTCAAAAGTTCGGTCGTTTTATTTCAAAAGCAATATTTGTGGCGTTGTGTTTTACCATAGATTTTTAACATTTTTCAAAAGTTTACCGCTCGTTTTGTAGCCAAGATTCTCAGCTACAAATGAGTGATAAATTTTTGAAAAATGTTAAAAAATCTATGGTAAAAACACAACGCCACAAATATTGCTTTTGAAATAAAACGCCCGAACTTTTGACACGACCTAATACTTTCGTTTCGAGACTATCTCCGTAACAGCTTTCACCTCTCCTTTAAAAAGTTGAAATTTCCGTGGCCGCAGACGGCAATAGTCTTTTAAATACAGTTAAAATCAGCAGTCAGTAAGTTGATAATGGGTAAAACTTGAAAATGTCGGCAGATTCAGAGAGGACTAGTATACCAGTGACATTCTACGAAAATTTAAAAACCAAATCTTTTTGATGTATACATGAAAGATTTTGATGAATTTTCATGGCAAGGTCATCGAAAAAAGGCCTGGTCCGAGGGACGGGTGAGAATCCCTTTGATCCACAAATCCTAGTCAGGATACGACGAAAAGAAGCAATGAAACTATCGCAGCTTTAAAAAATATAAATTACAGCGGTTCTGAACCGTTTTCTATCTCGAAATTAAAAAACCTTACTTGTCCTGTCAAATCCACTTCAACAGCAGAATTTATAGCGGTAACTTTAGGGTTTTGGCGGACAACAGCTGGATCGTTGACCCATTGCACATCTCCGAAGTAGACAAAGATTGTCTGCAATCAAATTTAGGAATAAGATCTGATTTTAAAACTAAATCTGAAAGAATACCGTGTAAAAACTTGTACAACTTCTCAGAGCCATACACAAAAGAGACCACATTACGACCCGGATAATGAACTTTTTGGCATTAGTAATGGCATTACATTCCAATAAAGGCAAGATTCCATCAGAGAACATTTCGGTGTGGATGCCAAGGTCTTTGTGATTTTTGAGGGCAGCTAAGGCAGCGTCCGGAACAGCTCCAATACCTAAATTGTGATTCAAGAGATCATTGTCCAGGCAGCATAGTGCAGTCGAACATTCTGCATTAACGACCTCAACAAAAAGTTCGTTCCATTTCATGAGGCTCCGACAAATTTTTTTTTACCACTTTCGAAGGTTTTAAAATACCAGTGTCTTCGGCTAGTCTATAACGACCCTCCAAAAAGTTCGTTCCCTACTAGGCTCCGACAATTTTTTACGTTGATTTTTGAAGGTTTTTACCAGTTGTCTTCGGCTAGTCTAGTCCGAAATATCTCAAGGATTCAGATTGGTTGCAGTGACGATTCCCTGAAAACATCCGTCAAAATCATTAAATCTCCCGTCAAATTTTCAAACTTCTCGTTCTAGGTGTATACTTTTCATATATTTTATTATTTTGCATAAGCATGTAGGCCTGAATCTCTTATTTCTGATGAGCCATCGACTAGATCGATACAATTTTAAAAAGTGGGAGAACAATCCATTAAAAAGAAGGTGTAGTTTTTAAAAACTCAATTTTCTCCCATTTTTTAAAATTGTATCAAGCTAGTAAATAGCTTATCAAAAACTAGAGATTCAGGGCTACATGCTAATGCAAAAAAATAAAAAATTTGAAAAGTATACAATGAGAAGGAGAATTTTTAAAAATTGGACGGGGGATTTAATGATTTTGACGGGAGATTTGATGATTTTGACGGGTGTTTTCGATTTGAGCCAAAAATATGATCCCCCCCCCCCCCCCCCCGTGGTTCGAAAATTTTTTTCTCAGAGCCAAAAAACGCGCGGCTTTCTCATCGAAAAACACGAATATGAAATTATCTCCTCTACCTGATCACTCCCGTGGGGGATTCTGAACTCAAGCCTCAGATTTTACCGGTTGTTTTTGAAATGACAATAGTTTTGGCGAAAAGACCCGCGCCTCTGAATTAATGACTCTCTTTTTCAAAAAATAGAGGGTCGTTAATTCGAGAGGCGCGGTCTTTTCGGAAAAACTATTGTCATTTTCAAAAACAACCGGCGAAATCTGAATCTTTGCGATATTTCGGACTAGACTAGCCGAAGACAACTGGTAAAAACCTTCAAAATTAGGTTAAAAAGTGTCGGACCCGAGGCGGGAACGACTGATTGGAGGGTCGTTAATCCAAGAGTCGACTGTAAAGTAAAAGCGAGACATCCAAAATATTCTTTTTAGTTCGAACCCCACTCTTTTGAAAGTTAGGTGGTTTGTTTTAACTGATTGTCTCGACGGCAAAACTTTTATCGTCTACAAAAACCATCGGCAACATCGGCATCCTTGCTAGTTTTTGAGCCAGACTATCGAAAAGGATTTAAAAGAGGATTTTGAAAATTAGTATAAAAAGTTTCTGGGGTCAAATTAAATCGTTTTATTATTTTCGTTCTTAACAGCGATTTTTTGTAATTTTGGACCAAGTATAAGACATTTTGTAACCTTCACGGCGTGTCAAATTTGAAAAACTCGCGAAAAGGCTATTTTCTTGCCAGACAAATGTCATTGTCACTTTTTGTTATTTGTATAGTTTTTTTGTAATTTTCGCAAGTTTTATGGGTTTTTTGTGTCGATAAAGCAAATTAGTTGCTAAATAAGTCACCACAGCGGGTCCCATTCCTGAAAATTGGTAAAATAGCATTTTCCGTTCAGGACAAAAATAAGAATTTGTTTGAAATTTCTTTATTTATGATCAATTGGTTGTTGAGCTAAATTATTAGAATTATTATGCAACCTTTTTGTTAACGCAATCGGCCATATTTAGGCTTAAAACAAAGCTGAGCATCAGCTCTACATGACGATGGTCAAAAGCTGGAAAACAGGGCCAATATTATCCCGTTTAACCTAAATTTCAGTGCGTCATTTTCCCCCAAAATGCCAGTTTTCTTAATTTCAATGATTTATTTAAAAATTTTCGAATTTAGAAAAACAATCGCTAATTCTGAAAGTTCAGATTCTGGGCTTTCAGCTCCGCTAAAAATATTGTCAGAATAATAAGTATTTGCGAATTCCCTGCGGGCCAAAGTTTACAAAAAAAAAATTAGGAATTTCGGTAAGATTTTTAAAATAGTAATTTTTGTGATTCAAGTGTCTCATTGCAAACGTTCAACGTTCAAAAAAAGGCTGCAAATCTAAGCTGTTTTTGAACGTTTATCATTGGCAATAAGGCACCTGAATCAAAAAAAATACTATTTTTAAAAATCTTGCCAAATTCCTAAAAAAATTTTTTTGTAAACTTTGGCCCGCATGGAATTTGCAAATATATATCATTCTGATAACATGTTTAGCGGAGCTGAAAGCCCGAAATCTGAACTTTCAGAATCGCCGATTATTTGTTAATATTTGAAATTTTTTTAAATAAAATCATTAATATTTAAAAAACTTGCATTTCTGGATCATTTAGGCATCTAAGTTTAGCTTGAATAAAGACATGAATCGCTCCATGTTGCTGTTTTTCTGAAATTAAAGTGTAGAGCTGACTCTCAGCTTTCGTTTAAACATAAACATGGCAAATTGTGTAATGAAAATGTTGCATAAATTCCATTATACAGTTAAGCATCCAATTAATCAAAATAAAGAAATTTCAGAAAATATTCTCCTAAATATTCTACCAACCGAAAGGCAAATTCCCCTATTCGCGATTTCTCAAATTTGACACGCCGTGCCTTGATTTCTGACCCCAATTTTTTATGCCTAGCATGTAGAGGAGATTGCTTTGAGCATCAAGTGTCGGAAAAAGTCCAACTTTTAGCGGTCACTGCCCACCTGTAAGGACAAACTGACAAATGCCACTATCTTTTTATTTTTGTTTGTTTTACAAAAACTTTCAATGGAATAAAATATCATATGTTCTGCCATTCAACGAGCACTATCATCTCGCAGAAAATATTTTCTCAAATAAACGAAAAAATGGAGGAAAATGCCTTTTCGTAAAAAAGTCATTTTTCGGGTTGCAGTGACGAATCACCCCCACGGGGAGTGCTCGGATGGAGGAGATAATATCATATTCGTGTTTGTCGACTCCGATTTTATCCTTCTTTTGGGTCAAATGAAGGTAAAAATGATAGATTTAGAACAGGTTTTCACTTTCTGGGCCTACCACATATAGAAGCTCTGGTAGGCATACGTTTTTATGCATCCAGAGTGATTTTCGAGTGATTTGCGTCTAAGGTATGTGGGTGTGCGCATCTCAACTCCAAGCCCCTAAGCCCCCTGCGCCCCCGAAGGGGGCGTACTTAAACAGCTTAAATCATAATCCGCAAATGTTCGTCCGAGATGCGCACCCACACATGAGACATATTTCCGAGCAAGAATCTTGATCAAAAAGACATTAAGAGAGTCTTTTTGCCCAGCCCCAGCAAGAAAAATGTGATAAATCACCGAAAATGACCCTAAAATACCCGAAAAAGACCATCTACCCCAAAGAGCGGGTGGCATTTTTTCGCAAAGTTCAAAATTTGTTAATCAGAAAGCGTTTAGAAAGGCGTCTCTTATCTTGTTGTACAGAAAAATGAGTTCAGGGGCTGATTTTGAGTCACTTTTCAAAAAATCCGAGTATGGGGAGAATTAAAGAAGTACCCTTTAAGCTTAGCTCAAAATCGTTCGCTATCTAAATTCGAAAATATTCCGACCCTAATTTTGAAGACTTTTGCCCAATCTGACTTAGCCAGTCGTCCAGTCCTGAAATTTGCAGGGATTGGTGTCAGGCTTCGAGACCCGAGGGTTGTTCTTTAAAAAAGTATTGCACACAGCAAGGAAAAGACCTTACAAGAGAATAGAAAGGTGCCGGCTTATTGAGGGTCTATTGTATTGACTGAAAATCTAAATCTGGCATGTTTTGATTAAAATATTTTTTACTTTCCTAAAGTTCATATATATCAAGGGACCTAAAACTGTTATCTCGAAGCCTAGAAAATTCTGAAGACTTAAAAATTAGAGCTCGATAAATTTCGGAACAAAGATTTTTATGGTTTATGCTTTTGCGCTCTCGAAAAAAAAAGCAATATTTCTTGCTATTTTGAACTGTGTGTTAGACAGATTATAGTTAAGCATACCCATTTGAAGAGTAGCTCCGTTATCCACCAACTTCTCTGCAATAATCTCTCCGATTTTCTCTTCAGCCTGTCCTAGATCTCCAAAATTACGCAAATGTAGTGGAAAATCATGGTAGACCAGCACATCTATTTGGGACTGGTGAATAACGCCATCGCCAAAGGTGCGCGGCATGTTCTTGTTGCTACTCCTGCAATGAAAATTAATAAGGCAATCTCACAGGCAAATTCTGAACCCACCGATGATGTAGTCAGCGCTCTGGATAGCGGCAGGAGTGGCCTCGCAACTGGACCCTAGGGAACAGTAGCCATTAGCGTCTGGAGGGAAACATGGATGAATGCTCCATTCAACTTGATGGCCCCTCTTCTGAACAGCAATGGAACTTCGTGCAAAAAACAGGAATTGAAGTCGGCCACCCCTTCAAAAAAATGTCTAATTTTGATGTAAAATGTATTCAATAGCAACCTTCATTGACTGCGGATCTGAGGTTGTGGCCTGTGAACAGAGTTTGACCGTATTTGTCTGAAAATCTTACGCGATTTTAAATTGATAAGAAACTTCAAGAAAGAGCGAATAATGATTATATTGTTTGTATAGGGCTAATGAAAGAAAACTTGACCACTTTTGAACTTTCACATTTTTTTAATTGTAATGTCACCGTGACCATTTTCGAGTAAAATTACGAATCTTTAGAATTTTTTGACCTTTGTACAGAATCATAAGCGAATTGGAGATGGCTTGAGTTCAGAATCCCCCCACGGGACTGATCAGGTGGAGGAGATAACTTAGTATTCGTGTTTCTCGACCCCGATTTCATGAGAAAGCCGCGCGTTTTTGGTTCTGAGAACCAAAAAAATTTTCGAGCCACAGGGGGGGGGGGGGTAGCGGGGTGGTATCATGGTTTTTTAGTCAAAATTTGAAAATTTTAAATTGGCGCCTTTTGAATTTTAAGGGATTAAGGGCTGTATAGGGAGAGGAATAAAAGGGGCCACTAATCACACAGGGCCACTAACAAGAAGATGTTGAACATAGTTTTGAATACTGGGGCCTACCGCATAAAAAACTCTGGTATGCATGCTTTTTCATGCATCCAGAGTCACTTTCGAGTGATTTGTGTCTAAGGTATGTGGGTGTGCGCATCTCAACTCCAAGCAACCAAGCCCCCTGCGCCCCGAGAGTTAGAGATGCGCGCAATCACTTACCTTACACATGATTCCGAGAAGTACTCTTGTTCATAAAATGCGTATAGAGTCTCTTTTTGCCTCGGCCCAGTTGAAAAACATGGTGAGGCAGTCGAAGAATACGAAAATTTAAATTTCTAACGTTTTACCATAAAAGTGGCCCCTTTTATTCCCTTCGCCTCCCAGTACAGCCCTTATTCCCTTTAAAATTCAAAAGGCGCCAATTTGAAATTTGTAAATTTTGAATAAAAAACCATGATACCCCCCCCTGTGATTCGAAAAAATTTTTTTCTCAGAATTAAAAAAACGCGCGGTTTTCTCATGAAATCGGGGTCTAGAAACACGAACATAAAGTTATCTCCTCCACCTGATCAGTCCCCGTGGGGGAAGTAGGGGGGGGGGTTGGATCCTTGGAGATTTCCAAGGGTTAAATACAAAAATTGAAAATTGACCAGGCAAAGATCCACTATATTTTCTCAAATTATCTCTTTTCTCAATATTGGAATTGCGAAATTTAGACGCCATAGTAAAAGGTCAATTTTTTTGATCGTTTTATGTTTGTGCAAGTTTTTCGCAAATGCAGGAAAATGCATTTGCAAAAAACTGACGGAACTAGTCAGACCAAAAAGTATACTTTTTAATTCATTTTCAGCTGTCCAAGGAGTGTCCCCTTCCAGATGTAAATGGTGCAAAGTCACTTTGCTGACATTGTTTGTCTTGACATGCTCGCACAAACCATTTAACAAAGGGGTTGGTGTGGCCTAAAATCAATTTAATAGTAAAAGGTCAATTTTCTTGACCACTTTTATCGTTAAGCCAAAATGGTTTCGTCTAGTAGAATATTATATTGTGTATAAATTAACTTGCTGCAATGCCGTGGATGAATATGTTGTCGCCTGCAAATTAAACATTTTTAAATAAATGGTCTTCTTTATCACTAAAAGCATAAAACTCTAGATGCAGATCAGATTTCTAAGTGGGCTTTGCGACCTTTCACCCCTAATCCCAATATATTTTACAGATTTCGATACCAAAACTGAGAAAAGTCTCATTTTGGATACTGCATCTCGCTTCGTCAGAATTTTTTTGTCGTTGGTTTTGGGGTGATGGTAGTCGGCAGTGTTTCAAAAATGAGAATCTAGTCAAATTTTGACTAGATTCCCATTCTGGCATTCTCATTCTGAATTTGGAAAACACCACTGGTTTGTAGCTTTTCTATTAGAAGTCTTATGGTATGTGCGTAAATAATTAGCATTGAAAATTTTGGGCAACCTTCTAGAAACATTCTATTGGTTAGACTTATTACACCATATTGACTTATTTTTAAGCTCCGGAAAATTCGGCGAAATCGATAGCCTATCTCGCACAGTTTGTGTTTTTAGGTGGCTAATGAAACGAAATACAATATCTGAAATCTGTATAAAGTCATCCACACTATAAATTTGGCCAAATCTGAAATTTCTTTGAAAAGGCCCAAAATTCCAAAAGTTTGAAGTTAGATTTTTGACAAAAAAAGATATTTCGACTGTGATCCAAGTCATCTGAGATGAGAAAACCAAATATATGAAAAAATGTAAAAATAGTCGATGTCAAAAGTTTTTCAAGCCACTTTTTCGGCGGAAAGCTCTCCAATCTGCATGTAATCTCTACATTGAAAACTACTAAATTACCTGTTTTGACCAAATCGAAGGCATTTTGAAGATCTTTAACTGCAGGACTTTTGCCTGGAATAGGAAAGGATCGCATTCTAGGCTCAGGTCCTCTAGTGTTGCTGATGGTTTTAAGGTGGCGCAGACTTGTGCTTAGTCTGCGGCAACTGCTGGCACTGTAAGACTTTCCCAAAAGCATGCTTGCAGTGCTTGGCACGAATATGGTAAGGCAATTTTTCCGAAAAATTCAGAATTTTTATATAGGTACAAATTCCGAACAAGCTAAGATTCGAACAAGCTAATACGTTTCTTTTGCGCTCAAAGATATAAACAATTAAAATTTTATTTGTGGCAAATATAAGCGGCACCTCGCTTCTTCAAAAATTCTAAACTGGCATGACAAGGAATAATTAAAGTACTTGAAACATAAAGGTTCAAAAAGACATAGGATAGCAAAGGTTAGCATATAATGGGGGTGTTCATAGTCGGGGTCAACTTTTTCTTAAATTCAAAAAATGTCAATATTTTTCTGAATATTTATTTATTTTGATATTCATGACCCTAGGGCAACTTTTTGAGCTCTACACGAAAATATAGTCAGTTTTTCAGAGTGATTTATTAAAATTCGACGCAGAAAAATCAGAGGATAAAAAAAGTTGAGGGGTCAACTTGGGGTCAACTTCTGCCAAAATTTCGTAGAGACAAGGTTTTAAATTTCTGTAATAGCCATCTTGTAGAGATCAAAAAGTTGATAGGGGTCAAAATATCAGATTGGCACTTTCCCATCAAAAAGTCGATATTTTAGTCATTTTAACAAAAGTTGACCCCTGAAAAGTTGAGGGGTCAACTTGACTATGAACACAGCCAATAATACTGTATTCCTAACATCAAAATTTAAAAAAATCGATATCATTACATTTTAATATGCACTTCTAAAAAAATTTTGTCGGAAAGTTATCTGCTACCAAAAAATTTGCCCTTTATAAATATTGTAAAGACAGAGGCTAAAAAACAAGTAATGCGATAGTGCAAGTAAAGAGAGCAATTTTGTAAGTTGGAAATAAAAGAGACGCCATAAATATATAAAAAACGCATTAAATATAAATTGAAACCGAAGCCATTTTGTGAATAATACACGCAAAATATTTTGAAAATACTGATCAAAACAGAAGGCAAGGATTTTTACTTATTTATTTTCAATAATTTCTTTTGGGCAAACCTTTTTGTAGCCGCGAAAAATTCTTCTGCAAGAAGACTTTTTTGCTGAAATTTTTTTTGCTGTAAAAAACTACTTTTAATGTTTGCGCGCTTTCTTTTTACTCAAGCGTTAGAGAAAAATAACCATTTTACTTCCTGTACCACATTTGATAGAAAAAGATCGACAGTCACGTTTTTTAAATCGAATTTTAGAGTGTGCTGAAACAAACTTTCTCACACATCCACCCAGCCAAGCGACCATAGTGGTCTTTGCAACACCAATATATGCGCCACATTGCCATAGAAAAAGAAGCTTTTAATATATATTCAGTAAATGTGCTTTGGCAGCCAAGTCTTCTCTGCTTAGCATGGCTGGGTTAGTAACGGGGTAAGAGGACAAAAGCGGAGTGAGCAATGCACACACCCCTATCCAATGATACAATTCCAGAGAAGGAACAGACACACATACTTTGTGTGTGCCTTAATCTCTCGCTTTACCGTAAGAGATGTAGAGAAAAAAAGAAAGTTCGAGCTGATAGAAACAAATGGTTTGAACAGTATAAATGGCTAATTTAACGGATTTACTGCAATAGATCATTGGGCGAAAACAGGAACATTCTTTAACACGAGAAGGATGGGTGGTAAGACCTGGGCGGTTAGGCTCAGAATTTCACGCTAAATCCGAGCCTGCAAACGGTTATGCATGACTTCTATACCTCGTAAGAAAGGGTAGAGTCTCAGCTTTCTAATGACATATTGTTTCGAGATTTATGATAACTATATGTGAAAAATTTGGCTTGAAGAAATAATATAGAAATAAAAAAAATCAACAAATATTTTAAAAAGTATTTTGACAAAAAAACTTTTTTCTTTCTGGACTTAGCTGAAATTCTGACAACGGATCCGTGTTCAGCATGGTCGATTTGCTTATAGAACTGCTCTAGAAAATAAAAAATCATCGTCAAAATTTAAACACTTGTCGAGACAAAAAACATTTTAACTTGTGAAAAAAATCGAATTTGAATGATTATTGTCTCTAGAGGAATTCGAATTTTGACGATTAATTTTTTATTTTTATTTATTTATTTATTTTTTATTTATTTTTATTTCAGAGCAGTTCTATAAGCAAATTGACCATGCTGATTACGAAATTCAAATGGCTAGAAAAGGCATCACTTTAAAGGCACGTTCGCAATGAGTGTCGACCTAAGTGTGAGATTTGGCGTGTTTTTAAAGCGGGAAGAGCTGTACCTGTTTTCCCTGAAACTTTTTTCTGTTGTTACCATTTTGTAGCTAAGATTCAGGGCTTCAAAATCATCTATTGACAAACTATACTATTCAGGACCACAATCGTCCGGGTGTCGGCCTGAATCCGGATTTTTACCCTAATTTTTTTATCACATGTAGCTTGTGAACAGGTCATTTTAAAGCCCTGAATCTTAGCTAGAAAATGGTAACAAAGAAAAAATTTCAGTGAAAAAAGGTACAGCTCTTCCCGCGCTAAAAACACGCCTAATCTCACACTCAGGTCGACACTCGTTGTGAACGTGCTTTAAAGGGGCATGGTCATCTGTTTGTAAATTTGTCCCTGCCAATTCGAAAAATTTTCCGAATCGTTCAACTCCTGTACAGATTTTTCAGCTTAGTTTCTAACAAAACAAAGCCTAGGATTTAATGTTAGGTGTATTTTTGTTAGAAACCAAGTTGAAAAATCCGTACAGAAGTTCAATGATTCGGAAACTTTTTGAATTGGCGGAGACAAAATTTGTAACAGGTGACCATGCCTCTTTAACATATTGAGATTATTCTCAGAAAGGGTATACCAGTGCTTTATGGTCGCAAATTACTGATATTTACTCGCTAATTAAAAAAAATTACTTGCGGTTAAAACTTTAGTGCAATATTGTGATCTAACTTTTTTATAGGAGATTTAAATTAAAGAGATAGGCTAATAAATTTGGAGAATATGCCACTTCGAAATATGGATTACAGAAATAAAATTAATTGACACTACTTGCATATACCCCCCCCCCCAATAACTTTTTAAAAAGTGTTTTGAGCACCCTATGTCCACTTAATGCCCTAACAATCGAAACTTAACATAACACTGATCAACTTGTTCTCGACGGTTTTTCCCTTTCCGTTTTTAAGGCATTTTTCGAAGGAATTCCAAAATTCTGATACTGATGATGCTAATGCAACTTTAATTCTGCACGAGTTTGTCCGACATCGCATCACCAATTTGTGAACAAACTATGCTCTAAAACCACATTTAAACTTGGATGTATCCTTTCGTGTCGAGACTATCTCCTCAAAAGCTTTAACCCATCCTTTAAAATCGCCTTAGGAGTTCAAATAAGACATAATTTTGAGTTCTGGTAAAAAAAAAATGAGTTTTAGGCATTTTGAAATTTTGACTTTTTGTCTGTTTTACCATGTTTTTCAACATGGGACTTGGCAAAAAGAGACTCTATATGCATTTTTGGACAAGAGTCTTGCTCGGAATTAGTCTAAGGTAAGTGAGTGCGCGCATCTCTAACCAACCAAGCCCCCTTCGGGGCGCAGGGGCTTGGTTGGTTAGAGATGCGCACAGAACTCCATTTTTTATTGATCGGCAGTCAAAAATAATGTATTTTTCGAGTTCTGAGGTGATTTTAGGTCGATATAGGTGTTTGGGAACATTTTAAAGACCACTGCTCTTGATTTTGACCTTTTATTGACGAGAGGTAGTTAAGTCATCAACTAAAGGCTCTTCTACTCCGTTTCGGTCACCGGAGCTGGGCAAAAGAGCCTCTAAATGCATTTCTATTTAAGAGTCTTGCTCGGAATTATGTCTAAGGTAAGTGAGTGCGCGCATCTCAACCCAAGCAACCGATTTTGAGCTAAGCTCAAAGGGCACTTCTTTAATCCCCCTAAACTCGGATTTTTTGAAAAGTGACTCAAAATCAGCCCCTGAACTCATTTTTCTGTACAACAAGATAAGAGACGCCTTTCTAAACGCTTTCTGATTAACAAATTTTGAACTTTGCGAAAAAATGCCACCCGCTCTTTGGGGGTAGATGGTCTTTTTCGGGTATTTTAGGGTCATTTCGGTGATTTATCACATTTTTCTTGCTGGGCTGGGCAAAAAGACTCTCTTAATGCATTTTTGATCAAGATTCTTGCTCGGAAATATGTCTCATGTGTGGGTGCGCATCTCGGACGAACATTTGCGGATTATGATTTAAGCTGTTTAAGTACGCCCCTTCGGGGCGCATGGGGGCTTGGAGTTGAGATGAGCACCCACATACCTGAGACATAAATCACTCGAAAATCACTCTGGATGCATGAAAAAGCATGCATACCAGAGTTTCTTTATGCGGTAGGCTCCAGTTAACAAAACTATGTTCAAATTCCATCTTTTAGGGCATCTGGGTACTTGTTTAAGTAAATTTACTTTGTTTTCTTGTGCAAAAAATCAATTTTGGGTTATATTTAAATTTGAATTTACAAATTACAAAAATTCAAAAATGTGAAATGGCGGCCAAATGAGGTGCGGCCATATGAGTGTGTACGCTTTTGACATCGACTATTTTTGGTTTTTTTGTAATAATTTTGTTTTTCATCTGAGATGTTTTTACATTGTTTTGAAGCTGAGGTTTTACTCTATCGATCCAGTGGTCAAACAATCTAATTAAAATTATTTTGAAGAAATCACACCAACTTCACACTAAAAAATCAAGGCTGAGGCTCAACTTAGATTTTAGTGTGAAGTTAGTGTGATTTCCTCAAAAATTATTTTTAATTATGCTGTTTGACCACTCAATCGATAGACAAAAATCGGTGCGTAGTCGTTTCGCAAATTTTGACATTTGTCCTTTTTTGCGAAACGTTTCGCAAATTTTGACATTTGTCCTTTTTTGCGAAACGTTTCGAAAATTTTGACATTTGCCGAATTCGAATTAATTTGAATTCAAATCTCGAGACAAGTTTTGAAGGCCTACACAGATAATCAAGCTATGGACGTCGTGTAGGCTGTACCTTTTTATCTTTAAAGGTTATTTTTGCTTTGTATGTTGCAACTCGATCAAGTTGAAACATTTCGGGCAGATGAAAGCAGTTAGGCAAAGTGAAAAGGGCTATCATACGTTCCGTATGTGCAACGAAAAGGAGGAAAAGAAGTACTGCGCGTGCTATCACTGCGGCGAGTAAGCATCCTTTCATTTTGCACATTCTAGTAATCATTTTATTTGTCTTTAAGGTCACCAAGGAATCCGTCGAGAGGTACATGAGACACATGAAAAAAATTAAATGTCGTCATTCATTTTGTGATTTAGATAAGAACTCGTGGTGATGTAAAGCGACAGGGATTTTTGAATTAGAGCCAGATGCAAATATCGTGCCATGGATGCGACACTTGACATACGCTCGCCTGATTTTAGTAAACTGGAGTTGTAAGTATTCTGTTTGAACAATCTTTTTAATTGATGTCTTCATTACTCGGATTTAGCTGCCGGTGAAAACAGATGACGTACTCAAGCCAAGAGGGGGATAGATGGTCATTGCATGCGCCCTGATGAAGCAGAAGACGACAAAAATCGTCTTCAATGCAGTGTTGGATACGTCGATGTGACTCAGACTGGCCCAGATTATAACAAGGTCTTTATGGACTTCGAGCAAGCAGAAGTAAAAGCGGCGGTGGTAATTCTCGGGCTAATGTAAGCCTTCGTTATTGTTGGACTCAGTGAATTTGTGTGCTTTAGAGCATACCTGACAGCCAAGATGGAGAGAAGAGAAGGCATGGAGGAGCGGATCTGCTTTAACAAGAATGTGGCTTATCAGGAGCTCGGAAGCAATGAATGCGGCGTGTTGGTCTGCTACTTCGGCAACCGCGCAGCCTGCGGGAAGTGGCCAAGTAATATTGGGATGGGCATGATCAGAGAAAGGATCAAGGATAAAATTCTAAGTTTAGATCTCACAGTTTGATGGGTTGCGTTCGTTATGTTTGTTTGCGGTGGTTGGTGTGAATAAAATTGGAGTGTCTATCATTGTTAGATAAGTAAACACTTAGGTTGCGTGAAATATAAAATGCGGGAGGTACAAAAGGAATGATTACTATCTCAGCATATAGTAGTATATTTGTTAAAGAGTATGCGACGTTTCCATGTAAAACCGTTTCCGCCGTTTCTCTGTAAGGGACGTTTCCCTGTAAGGAATGGTTTTTTGTAAACCAGAAAAATTTAATCGGCCCAAATCACCCTGAGACGCCACAAATTACCGCAAACACCCTGAATCCACTCCAAATAAACCCGAAAAGCACTAAGCCATCTCGAATCACCCTTAACCATCCCATATCACCCTAGCCACTTCAAACTTCTTCATATCATCCTAAACATCTTAAAGCCACTCTGAACAGCTTTGAACAGCCTCAAACCACCGAAAACACCCGAATTAGCTCGAATCATTCTAAACCACTTGGTCTGCGTGAAATCCATGCTTTCAGGTACCATCTAGGAAGTTTATTTTTGGGTGCCGTCTAGGTGGTCTAAATTTATAATACTAGTACAAGTTTCAATGAGTTAAAAGTCGGATAACCTAACTGATGCGTTAAAAGATATTTTACGAACAACGCATGAAAACCGCGGCTTTGAGTCTGAAAAGTAAAAAATACTTAAAATTAAGGCCCGATTGTAGGAATCAACTGAAGATGTAATAGATATGAGCGATACATCTCATTGAACACATAAAAACGTTAAATAAGATGGTGGATTTGAAATAGATCCAAATATCATTCTCGTTTACGAGAAACTATTTTTACAGGAAAACATCCCTTACAGCCTGTAATAAACCATTATAAACTTATCATAATATAATATTAATAATATTATAATATTATAATAATATTATCATAATCATAATCATAAACTCACAGCAAATTTTAATTTCACAGTGAGGCTACAATTTAAACTCACACTCACCTCACTGTGAGTCTCACACCGAATAACATCACACTCACACTCACCTCACAGTGAGCCTCACACTCACATCACACCTAAACTCACACTCACAGTCACACTCACACCTTATGTGAGTGTGAATTTTTGTCAAACTCACACTCACATCAAGTGTGAGTGTGACTGTGAGTGTGAGTTTAGGTGTGATGTGAGATGTGAGGCTCACTGTGAGGTGAGTGTGAGTGTGAATGTGAGTTTCGAAAACACTGCTTACAGGGAAACGGCATACAGGGAACGTCCGTGTCCTTTTGTTGAATATGAAGTGAGATAGAAGTAGAATTGGGAGATGTCAAAATTTGACAAATGTCAAAATTTATGAAACGCTTAGCAAAAAAGTCAAATGTCAAAATTTGCGAAACGTTTCGCAAAAAGAACAAATGTCAAAATTTGCGAAACGTCTATATGCCAAAATCTCAGCTTCAAAATGGTGTTAAAACATCTGAGATAAGAAAACAAATATATGAAAAAAATATAAAATAGTCGACGTCAATAGGTAGCCGTAAAAATTCACCCCTTCCCCTCTTTAAAAAGTTGATTTGGAGAGGTATATGCAAGTGCGCCAATTAAAAAATGGACATGTTAATAAAGCTATCCTATCGAAAATAAACAAACTAATAAATCAGACTTTTGTCGTTTTCGAATTGACAAAGGAGCAGGAATTGCATTAAAAACACCGTTCTTTGCTGCTGCTGAATGGTTTTGAAATAGCGATAGCAACAAGTGAAGCAGACATCATTGATCAAGTGTCTAGCACATGTTATTTACATTTTTTAATTGGCATTTAATAGGATAGTTGAGTAGCTGAGAACTGAATTCAGTGTTTAATAAACCCTTTCACTCACAACATCACAAATATTTTTTGCTAAAAGATGTTTTGCCCATAATGGACCAATGTCCGAAAATGGGGAAAACGCTAATTTTGCATTGGTCCCCCTGTTTCCCCTCTTGATTTTTTTTCGCAAATTTTTATTTTCGTTTTTATGTGTCACTTGTTTTTTTTAAGTGTCCAACAGTGTGCTGCTGGCATTTTTTCTTAGTTTTTGTAAGCTGCATCACCAATGACGAATCTGAACCCTGATAACACAGCCAGCAGTGTTTCAGCTGAGTGCTTACCTTACTACGCAGAGCTGTAAAAAAGTTTGCCGAATACATCGATAAATGAGCTTCAAACACCCATTCTTGCGTGACGCCCAAAATTCTCATTTTAACTTTTTTATTGTGAGCTTTTAATTTTGGGTTTTTTCAGAATGATGTTACAAAAAAACTTTCACTATTGTAGCCCGTTCGCTGAACTATCTGCCATATGTTTATCTTCTCCACATGATTAGAAAAATCTAAATTCCCTGCGCGTCGAAGTTTAGCATATATTTACTACCTCCAAGTTTTCCCAAACTTCATTTAGCTCGAAAACCCAAATTTTCAATTACACATAGCTCTATGAAAATTTAACTGGTGAAACGTGCTCCGGGCCAGTGTTGGGAATTTTCAAATTTCTCGTCCTCGTCCTGGTACTTCATACCAAAAATTTCTGGACTCGTTCTTCTTACTCGTACCAACTTTTTCAAATCGCTCGTACTTGTCTTCGTCCTCGTAGTACGAGGCTAAATGCACTCTTACTCGTCTTTGTCCTGGTCTTTTTATTTATTTATTTATTTATTTGTTTACGCAAAAGTAAGTTAAGCACACAGCAATAACAAACATACAATCACGCAACTATTACAAATCAACGATTTCATAAGATCTATTTTCTCTAAATTCATTTTAAACAATTGGATAGTTCCGGAAGAAATAACATCCATAGGTAATTTATAGTAAAGCTTAGAGACTCTAATACAGAAGTGGTTGAATCTAACATTAGTTTTGCACACTGGAAGAGATAATTTAGAATCTAACCCTCTAGTTATAGTAGGTTTAAAGACTGGCATATGACTTAAATTAACAATGGCAAGTTTAAGTACATTTGTGGTAAAAAACTAAGTCAAGTACTGTTCGTCTATATTGAAGAGATTTTAAACCTAATATTTTTAGCAATTTTTCATAAGATGGTTTTTGGGGTAATTGACTCTTAATGATCGGTATATATTATATAACTGCCATCGATTGAACTTTTTCTAATTTTTTTATTTACTTAGCATAGCTCGGATTAAAGATAATAGAGTTAAATTCAAGTATTGGTCGAACATACGATACATACATTTGGCTGAGAAATTTTGGGTTATTTGAGCGAATAGCCTTGAACAAAGAAAATAATTTCATCGAAGCAATTTTTCGAGAGTAATCAATGTGCAATTTCCATTTAAGGTCAGGAGTAATTTGATACCTAGGTCCTTAACAGAGTCGGTAACTGCCGGTATGCTAAAATTATTTAACTGGTAGTTAGTGTGAGGTTATTTCGACCAAGATATAACACTAAGCATTTGTTTGTAGCAATTTTTAATTCATTTCGAATGCAATATGTTGAAAAGGAATTGATAAATTTTGAAGATTAGCTGAAGATTTGGGATCAGAATAAGTAACGTAAGCTTTAAGATCATCAGCAAAAAATTTGAGAGTAACATCAGCTAAAAGGCATTCAGTCACTATGTCAGAAATATAAAAGTTGGAGCCGAACTCTTCGGAGTAAGAGGTTCGTAAGAGGTTTTTAGTAAGAGGTTTTTCTCGTTCTTTTGTGTTTTCACTCGTACTTCGCTCGTACTTCATACTAAAAGCCAAAAAGTAGGTTTTAATTTAAAAAAATTACACCTTTGCTCAAAGCATATATATTTTGTTGTTAAATTATAACAGAGCACGATTTTCTCAAAGTAATTTCAAGATTTGACTTTTCATTAAAAAACTACAAGATAGGTACATTGCAACTTCTCTCGCCTATTGTGTAGTGAGATCTTTAAAGGACCGTAGTTTTTGCGCGCAGTGGCATGACAAAAATTTGAGTTGGCGGGGACACTTCTCTTTGGCCTCTCACTGTGCTCTTTGCAGTTATTTCAAACGACTCAAAGAGTGTAGTGAGACATCAAAAAGAACTATCCCCGCCAATTCAAATTTTTGTCATGCCACTGCGCGAAAAAACCATGGTCCTTTAAAAAGACAAGGTATCGAATTGCTGGCTTTGCTTGGCATTCCTATTGCCACTGATCAAATAGGTGATGCTCTTTTCAAAGATGATGATGAAAGGACTAACACATTGTTGATGAACACCGAAATTCTTCGACTTGTAATTTTCTGCTAAAGCTGAAAAGTAGATTAAAAGACTTGAACCTCCATTTACGTTTTGAAAATAAAACGCGCAGGCGCTAAACCATTGTTAATTTCTAGCTAGCTTATCTTATTTATATTCTATTATTTTCTAAATGAAGTTAAAAATATTACATGCCTATTTTTTAATCTTTAATGATTTTGAACACGAAAACATACAGCACTTTTGTTTGTTCACTTCACCACAATTTCATGCAGGCATGGTCGAAAGTGCTAATGGAAGATTGAAAACCCGAATATATCGTCATTTCACGGCTACGGTGCAACATAATTGGTTAAATGCATTGCCAAAGATTGTAACTGCAATTAATCGCTCTTACAATTAACCGCTCTTATATACATTTTTGAAAAAGGGTACTTACCAAATTTTACAAACGAAATATTTACTATCTCGGAAGCTCGAAGCACAAATTCATCAAGTTATCATCTAATCAGAGACGATGGTGAAGAGCTTCATGGTTGGTCTTATGGCAACGAATTGAGCGTAGTTAAAGAAGCAAAAAAAGCGTCGAAAATTTACATTGAATGTATACTCAATTGAAGATTGACGAGGGAGAGGCATTTTAATTTGTAGTGGAAAAGACTCACAAGTGAATTCAACACTTGAATAAACTCTAAAAATGTACTGTCATAAAGTAATATTAGTATAAAAATAATACAAAGAGTCTTGATATTTTCGAAAATGACTTTGTTTTGTATAATTTTTACCATCAAATACATTTGTAAAGGGCAATCGAACAAATCGCTTCAAAGTTCGTCTGCCTAAAAAACTTCAATTTAGTTCTGAATGGGTTGTCGGACTTTCTGTGTTTGTGCATCCGCACTAGTGTTGAGTGCAGTGCAGTATACTGCACTGCGATACTGCACTGCACAAAATTGAGCAAATTACTGCACTGCAATACTGCAGTGCATCAGTTAAAAATACTGTAACACTGCACTGCGCCGCGTCAAAATACTGCAGTTTTACGATGCAGAGTTTTTTTTTATCACACCCAAAAAATTTGTCTATATTTCAATTATGTTGTGTTGTTTGTTTACGCTTTCTGATCGAATGCTTTATTTTTACCAACCCTTAGATTAGTGCCATCTGGAAGCTCGGATTGTTTACCAAAGTGATCAGGTCTAACGTGGAATACTCGTGCGAGGAATGCGGAAACATCATCAAGATCAGCAACAGAAGCCTTACTAATCGCCTGTGTCACTCCAAAACGCATCCGGATTGGGCAAAGAAGCTAGCTGAGTGGACGCTCAGGAAGTAGCGAATGTTAATTCGATAGATTAGTGAACAGCTTTTTCGGTCGCTCGGACGTCTTTCACTGCAGAAAATTTAACCTGGCACCGAAGAATGCAGAGATGCTTGTTTTTCTCAACAAAGTTCTGCGCTGCTCCATTATCAGTACTAGCATTATCTCATAGTTTGTTGTTATTTTAGTTGTTGTTGTTGTTGGAAGCAATAAATCTTTGATTTTGTAGATTTTTGATTTAAAATTAGCTGTTACTGCACATTGAATATCCGTATGTCAAATACTGCAGTATACTGCATCACCGTAAAACACTGCACTGCGACACTGCATATACGATTTATTGACACTGCAATATTGCACTGCACTAGGGTCATTGAAAAATACTGCACTGCAACACTGCAAAACTCTATTTCTTAACATTAATCCGCACAGTTGGCCCTCGCTAGGCACCGTTGAAAAACAATTTGTGGAAATTTATTGGCGCAGTGGTGAGAAGACAAGATTTTCAGTTCCACCATCGAAATTCAGTACACCACAACAATTGGAACGTAGCCTTACAGAGTCCTTACAGAGTGGAAATGAAGCGCTGGTAAAACAAATTTCGAGCTGATCAAATTGAAATATTTGAAAAGCAAATAGAGAGAAAAAAAAACTAATTAGTGAAGTACGAACTAAGCGAGAAAAAGGAAAGATGTCCACAGGAAGTTGGAAGTGTGGATACAAATATTTAACGGGTAGAATTCACTTTGAGCTTCAGGTTTATGGTTAATCTTCAACGATTTTGCGTTAATTTACAAGAACAGTTTATAGAAAAGGTCGTAATGTCCAATCAGCTTTCATACATTTTAGGTTTTCCGAGATCAACACTGACTGCTTCACAAACTGCACGTTAAATTCCTGACATGCAAGGCGGCTTGTCGTCATTGTACATACTCTCCTGGTCTTACAGAGCCTGCTGTTGTAGGAGATACAACTTCCTTTACTTCGAATCAATTCGAGTCAATATTTGCGAAAAATTTAAACAACATCTATGTAGCGCCACAATACCACAATATATTTTGTTAAAAGAGATAAGTGAAATACAAATTGCTATCAAAACTCCAACAGGACAACTTGTCCCTTTTGAATTCGGTACTTGCTGTCTAACGCTTCATTCAAAAAGAATACCATATTTTTAGGAAATAAACACGTTAAATAAACAAACTGCTTACTCATAATCACATATTTTGCACCCGTTTTCAAGGATGTTTTCCAGCAACAGGGTCCTCCGCGTCTCGAAAAAAAGTACACCAGACAAACATTTCAAATTATGTTTAGCTACCACTTTTTCGAGGATAGATATATAAGTAAAAGTCGAAGTAAAGGTAAGAAATGGTCCATGAATATGCATGTTCTATTTGACGGAGAAATATTGACACTGGCAATTTTACATCTGGTTGATCAGAGTCAGTATGAAAACAGAGGGCCGCCTTTCTATAACACTCATTCGGAGGATTACACAGCTTCAAAAATACCATATAGTAAGGATATGCGTCCTTGTGCACCGTCCACACAAGCCTTCGTCGTCATTTCATTCTCACAACACACACAATACAACCACAAGACATACGACAATGAGATACTACCGTGGACTCTTCTTTCTTCTTCTTCTTGCTGCTTGTGCGGAACAGCCATCGGGACACGGACATTTCACTCTCTGGGAACATTTCACTTTCCGGACATTTCACTCTTTGGGACACTTCACTCTCTGAAATGATTGTGAAAATTTGCTACTACTTGGATATATAAACCCTTCCCAATACACAAGCCAACTTTTTGTGAAAGCGTTTCCAAATACCCTACATCGACTCAGAATCACTTCAGGGCTCAACAAGGTATTATTTTAAAGTCTGGTCAATAAAAAATTGAGCTTTGAAGCGGAAAGTGATTAGTTGAAAGAGATTAAAAATCATTGCACCCTATCCAGAATCGTGGCCTGATCACGATTTGATAATTCTGAAACAGCGGCTTGATTTAGAGGAACCCTAGTTCTGACCAGGTGTAGCACCGCTAAGGTGGTATTCAGGTGTTAGTACGAACGCGCTGACCAGGTATCGGTACTCATTGGGTGGAAATATTTTTATACTTCGTCTTGAAAGTTACTTGTTATTAAAACTTTTTTCTATAAACCAACCGCAGTTTGCTGGATGTCAAAGTGGTTATCCAGTTAGATCAAAAAAATTTCAAATTTCCATCGCTCAGCGGTTCCAAACCTTGTTTCTGGAATAACTCGGGCACGGTGAAGATGGTTGAAAGAGGTAAAATTTCGTTTCACAGGTATTTTGAGTTTGGTGAAATCGAGTTTCGGTAAAATCATTATTTCCGAATACTCTAAAAATAGCATAAAAACCTTACTTTACTCTTATTAATCATCTTTAGCATGCCCGAGTCAGTCCAGAAAACAATCGTTAAAATTGAAAAATGTGAAAAATGTTTGATCCAAGTGGACGACCACTCGGTTTTGTTGTACCCAGATAGCCGTACCCAGGTTGGAGACTCAGATAGTGTAGTGGTACAATCTATGTGAAGTTTATCTAGTAAAGAGAGGTATTCATCTAGAATACTACCTTGGTTCTGAAGTTTTGGCTAGTGAGTTCGGTATTTTTGGTATTGTCAAACCGTTCAGCGCGTGATTTCTGGTAGGATAGCACGGTTGGATTAAAAAACTTCAGGATGGGGGGAGAGTGTTATTTTAGGCGGTAATTTCAGAGATAACAATCATTTAAAAACTGAAAATATAGTATTTGCTACGATTAAAAGTACAGTTGTGAGATGTAAATTATCCTCAAGAGTGAAAGGTCCCAAGAGTGAAATGTCCCGAGAGTGAAATGTCGCGGACCCACAGCCACCACAGTGCTAAGCCCCCAGAGGTCGGTTTTTCTACTGCATGAGCTGCGAGGATCCAGTAACGCAGCGGAGAAGCGATTCACATTCACGACCACAAGCTTGATTCGGCACGAGGAGCTCCCATCTTCTTGGCGTCCAGTCCCACATCCTTCTTTCATTACGTCTGACTCGTTCTATTGTCTTCTTCGGATCAACCACTACTTCACATCTACCAGCTTAACTCAGGTCTGGTGCTTTACCGGGGTTTGCTCCCCATCCATATGGTCTTCACCTCGACGCTGCTCACTTCCAGTCATATTCCATTTATCGCTTATCATCACTTCCGGTCCTCACTTCCGGTCATCCCACCAATCATTGTCTCTGGTACAGGTCCCGACCCAAACTCTCCAAAAGCTCACGACTGGTCAACTCTTCCAAACGTTGTTCGCCGTTAAGGGCGGCTCCCGATCCAACACTCAAACAAATCACTAACCTTGGTTCGCAAGCCGTCTCACCGAGCAGTCTGTTTATCCTTCTTCGACCTTCAGCTTCAAGGCTTCCAGGGCACGACATCAGCGACGACCAACTTCCTTCAGTTGCGGGTCCCACCTTGAGCACAAGAATCCACCGGCTTGGCTTCCAAAATTGAACAGAGCATAGTCATGGCGAGCTAGATTCTTTCCTTTAGGTTCTAGAGAACAAAGCTAAACTGATTTCTAGATCAACGGGTCACATTCATTCGGTCAAGATCAAACTCTTTTAAACGGATCATTTTCCCACACTATTCCATTTATCGCTTATTCCGGGTCCTTCCAAAAACTCCCCTCCCTTACAATTCAAAGAGGTGCGGGATTGGATCACTCTTTAAAATTTGGGGCGTGTATTATACCGCTAGGTAAAAAATCGAGCGTAGACTGTTTTTTCGAAATTATTGATAAGGCTAGGCGCTCGGCTTTCCTAAAAATTGATGCGGCTAGCCTCAATCATCCCTAATAAAAACACAGAAAAAACAGAACGTCAAAAAAGACTTGAATTGAATTAAAGGGGGGGGGGGGTGGGAAAGCTGTTAAGGAATAGTCTCGACACGAAAGTGCAATTCAAATTAGAAATTGGTTTTTTTCTTTATTTTTTCACGTTTCAGTGTAGAAATTATGGATGAAAACTTGAGCTCATACTTGCACGTTCCCAAAAAAAATAAAAAGCGCCGCCGCCTCCGCCGCGGTTTTTTCAAAATGAGCGCCACGCCTCAGCTCGCCGCCCGCATTTTGAACAATTCGCCGCCCGCCGCCGGCGGAGCGCCGGCCGCCGGCGCTCCAAAATCGCTATTTTGCCGGCGGGCCGCCGGCGGGAGGCGGCCCGCCGGAGAGAAATTAGCCATATTTGTAATTTTTTTGAATTAGTATTGCTATTTTTTTAATTTTATTTATTAATGAAAATAACTCTAGCTATTATTCTGTTACTTCAAATCTCTATCAATCCTCATGTATGACATTAACGTTTTACTTTTCAGAAGCACTGGACCTGTTCTGCTTTCCGACGCCAGTCAACATTGCCATTATGCTGACATTCTCTCAACCGCGGCACTGGTAGATATCCGACAAGTTTTCTCAACGCCGAATAGTTTTAGACAACTACTAGGTACTGTCTAGGATGAAATCACGGACTTTTTCATTTTTATTATGATTTTGCAATAATTGCAAAGCGAGCTGAGGCATCTGCTACAGTGGTTTAATGGAACTCGACCGAAGGCAGTTCTTAAGGTATGATCTATTTTCTTGAGCTACTACTATGATGAATTTGAATAAAAAAATTGTAGGTTTTTTGGCGAAAATTCTTGCGATACTGCGGTGCTAAAAGTGGAGAACAAATCCTGGCAAAAAGCTGTTGAGTCTAGTGGGCATCAACATCGCCATGACGTAGCAACTGATGCATATTGGACGATGATCTGAGGAAATGGAGGCAAAAGTAATGCTTACTTCGAACAAATAGCGAAGAAAATTTTGGCTAGTAAAGATGTAAAGAGATTTCTTTGAAGAGTAATTTTATTGATAGAGAAGTTTTGTTGTCATTCTAAAAAAATTACATCTATATATCCTCATTTTTTACACATGTTTGATTTAGTCGTAACTAGTAATAAAAATCAAGCTTTTTACAGAATTTTTTCATCAATTTATAAACGAATTCTGTCTATAAAAATGAGCGCCGCCGCCTCCGCCGCCGCCGGCATTTCGAAATTTCGCCGCCGCCGCCGGCAGAGCGCCGGCCGCCGGCGCTCACAAATCGCCATTTTTGCCCGGCGGGCGCCGGCGGAAGGCGGCCGCCGGCCTCCGCCGGCGGCCGTGCAAGTATGCTTGAGCTCCAATGAAGCTGATGAAAACTTTGATTTTGTGCTTGTTGAAAGGTCTCAGCTTAACTTGCTCTTACAACATTGTCATCGGTGCGGAAAAGTGACAGGAGAAGGGGAAAAGAAAAAATAATTTCGATAAGAAGGCTTAAGAACGCAAAGTTGAGTGGACAAGGGCTGGCTCATGTATGATGGCAGGCTATGCACTATTTCGAGCCGTAAAAATTCCATTTATGTCACAGCGAGCATTCTTCGTATCAAGAACATTATGCGAAGCCAGTTGTACGGGAGATGTATGAGGAGATGCAACACTATCTGCTGTCAGTTATCGAATACACCCTAAATTTGATTTTGATGACAATGAAGAAGAAACAAATCTGGTGGCTGCTAGACTAGAAGAAGTTTTTGACATTTGAAGATGATCCCGATTATTCCAAGAATTAGACTATTGAAGAAGATATGAAAATGGATGTTATTGTTTGAGTTAGAAATTGGAAAAAAAAATGAGAAAAAAACCAAATTTCTAAATTTGAATTGCACTTTCTTGTCGAGAACTATCTCCTTAAAGCTTTCACCCCCCCCCTTTAACACGAGAACGGGTGGTTGTAAGACTTGCTGATTCTGATGCAAAATTAAATGCTGAACACGATAGTGCGAGTCCTTTTCGTTTCAATGATGGGTCAAGAAAAGGGTCGAGAAGGTAACAAATTGTGCATGGTCAAAATCCACTCACTACCCACAGGTTTTGAAGTGGTGCGCAAGGTCATCATACTATGCCCAGTCTCATAATATACTAAAATGACCGCCAGCAGATCAGCTTTCTGATACTACTAAGCATAGACTTCTTTGATTTGTAAAGTCGAGATAAATCACAATGTTTGTCGGGGCAGGGATTTTTCTAAATGTCCTACTCTGCCTTTTACATACTCAAAATCCATTCCGAAGTTATTTGACACCCGTTATTAATCTTGGTTTTTCGCCAAGATCTTGACCGGGATCTTGCTTGTCCGTTTTCGAAAAGTCTTGATCTTGGTCAACATTTCGACTAAAAATCTGAAAATCTAAAAATTTAAAAACGCATCATTTTGGCTGGTTTCCTTTCATTTTGATTGTCATTTGGTTGAATTCGCAAAAATTGAGGCAGTTGCTGACAGCAAAGCAGTGCTGGAAATGGTTGCAATCGATTGCTCGATGATTTTTGCCATAGAATTCATTAAACTTATTCGAAAAATAAACAAGATGTGCACACTCGCGGGATAAAAAAGTCGACTTTGGGCGATGCGTATATGGATATCCCCCCATTTTAACGGGGTACTCCTTTAAAGGAACATCGCCGTAGATACAAATGGCGATTTCGAGTTTTGAATTGGCGGGAGACAGCCCTTTTACTTCTAAATGTTTTGGAATTATTTTTCTCCGTAGTTAAATTTTTTTCAAAAATGTAAGCCAACTAGTCAAGCCAACGTTGCTTGGCAATGCCAGATCGGACGACTTCGCCGTCTTCAATGAGGGGAATTCTGGCTGTCTCGCGAACTGGCCTATCCCCGACAAATTCTGCCTCTGCTTTTAAATTATGCTTCGGTATATGAATTTGACATTATGCCTATGAATTTTGAGAATATTGTTGGAAGTCATCTTCTTGTCTCTAAAAATTACCATATAATAAACGATTTGCAAATTCCGTTTCTTCGCTAGGAAGGAGAAAGATCCAGCAGACTGGGACACTTCTGTTGAAACTAGTGACTGTACCGGTGCATCTGCAAACAAATAATTTACTAACTGCCCTAAATTACATGGACACTTCTAACTTTTTGATTTTGACGTTTATTTTTAAAAATTACGCCTTCTTAAAAAAATATAGGGTCCATTAGTATCCTGAAAATAATGAATTTTTATAAAACCACCAAGGCTAATTAACTTAATACACCATCGGAAAGCTAAAGGAAATCCTACAGTTTGGACAACCAGAATTTTTTTGAAAGTTTCCACGTCAAAATATTCTCTTCCAAACATCAAGCGCACAATGAAGCTCATAAGTAGCAACTTTTTTTAAATATCAACTGTAGCTAACAAAACATACCTGTGTTGATGTTGTACAGTTCGACTGTGTTTGCAAGCAAAGTAGGTGGTTTGAAAGGCTAACTCAGACCCACAAAATATGTCCATGGAGGTTTGTAAGCCATAACGCAGTAACTGAATTTTTCTTTGATTTGATTTTTGAACGAGAATCAGCGACGTGAGCAACAAACAAATGCTGGATCAACGGGCAGGAGAATTCATGAAAAATATTTGAAATTTAAAAAACTTTATTTCAAACAAACACCTAATGCGTCAGTCCAATATTTCAAAACTGTTTTCGTCCCTTTTTCTATTAAATTTCGCCAAACCTTGGTTAGCTTACCTGCTTTTATGAAGTGATTTTGACATGGAAAAATTTCTATCTTGTTACCCCTATGAAAATTCTGGCTATAGAAAGTCACTGAACGCGTTGACAAACAAATAAAATTGTGGGAGCCTCAGGCTATGAAACCTAACCAGTACGCATCATTTTTGCTAGTTCATTAGTTTTGTGGTCATTTGCCAAAATTTTAGAGGGGAGTTCTGACTGAAAGCAGTGCTATAAATGGTTGCAATCAATTGCTAAGGTGTTTTTTGGCTTAGTAGTTGTCGTGAGTTGCTGATGGTATTGTTCACGGATTGATTTATTGACGCCACAGGGACAAATACCGTATTCTCTCTAAATAGACGGCCGGCCCCCTATTTTTTTGAATGACTTTTTGGGCGACGGTCTGACTGCAAAGCAGTGCCAGAAATGTTGCAATCGGCTTGTGATGATTTTTGGCCCTGGAGTCACGAAACTCCACTGAAAAAAGTGAATTAAAAACCCCCAAAGAGACTTGAACTTCGAAAATAGGCATGCGTAACAATGCTTATATGGA